>KN885468.1:60060-77334 GCA_000934455.1 Apostichopus parvimensis | reverse complement strand
AGACAGGTGAGAGAGACTGGAGACAGTCGAGACAGACCGGAGAGACCGGAGACAGGTGAGAGAGACTGGAGACAGGTGAGAGAGACTGGAGACAGGTGAGAGAGACTGAAGATAGATGAGAGAGGCTGGAGAGAGTTGAGAGAGACCGGAGAGACTGAAGACAGGTGAGATAGATTGGAGACAGGCGAGAGAGACTGGAGACAGGTGAGAGAGACTGGAGACAGGTAAGAGAGACTGAAGACAGGTAAGAGAGGCTAGAGACAGGTGAGAGAGAGGGGCAGAAAATTCCTAGATGCTTCAATAAACAGATGTAAAACACTAGATGTTATTAATCATATGTCTCTATTCATATGCGGTGTGTTGAATGTATTTACTGAGTGAGGTATCAATTTCATAAAGATATATCCTTCTTATGTATGATAACAGTGTGTTGTATACTTAGTATAGCATACTGTATCTATCCAACCTACAAAAGGATCAGCTTCTTACATATATGCTCACAATATATATAGTAAACATTTTAAGAAGTTGCCCCAGTTCTCTCTCTCTCTCAGTTTATGCTATGCTTGTATAGTGTCCATTTCATTTTTCACATTCCACATTAATAATTGATAACAAATTTTATGGTTATTTCACAATATATTTTGCCAATTACAATATCATTAGCAATTGCCTTTCTTTGCCATTACCAGAACGTCAATGTACTTTACATCTTAATCAGGTAGAACATATTTCACGGATAATTTAATTGTCCTTTTCTTATCATATATAGATAAGAAAAAAAGCTCACCTGAAAGTAGATTTCCTGATCAGAAAATAAAACTGCAACCTTGAACAACACACACAGATCTGCGTCGATGTGAAAAGAGTTTACGTTTATAGAATTTTAATTGCCAAGGGATCTGAAACACTAAAACAAGCTTGTTTGGTGCTATTTCAACAAATATATTATACAAATAATATGTCAATCACATGACAGGACTTATCTCCGGGGGTAACCATAGAATCAATAGCAATTTATACTTCAGTTTTTATCAATACAATCATAATGTGACCCGACCTTATTCTACTTAACTACTGTAGTATTGATAAGCAACAATGGATTTCACCTAGGACTAAAATGAAACTAATAAAAAAAACATTTTTTTATTTATATTATCCACATCTACTACAGGAAGATATTTTAAATTGACACATGCTGCCAAAAGATTGTAAGTTACATCAAGATCAGGTAGCCCTTCTAACCTGTTCAGCCTTGCTCTAGAAGCAAAACAATATTACTCATTAGCTGAAATCAAAAACTGTAACCACCAACCAACTTTGTTTTCATCACTCCACTTAAAAGAGAAACCATTTTGGTGGTCATATCCCCCTTCCCCACCCTCCTCCCCCCCCACCTCCCACCTTTCAACTTCCAATGTCCATCTCTCTCTCTCATTTACCTAGTGTGTGTTCTCAGTGCAGCAAATATTTGATGCACAAAGTAGTGAGGGTTCTTGCACTTTAACCATCAACATTTGTCATAGTTGGCAAACTGTATCTGTCTGCTGCCCTGACAGTCTATGTTCCTACTAAATGACCATGGTATCAATTTGGGCCAAGTTTCAAAGAATCAAATTACAGGTTTTTTTCAATTACATAGCACACCTTTAAGAGGAAACACCTTTTGGGTCCTAAGATTCCTTAAGCATCCTGTAATCTGATGCTCCAATGTTCCCTAGAGCCAATCACACATGGGCTTCTAACCGACTAATAATTCTTATTGGTAAATTTCTCAAAGCTGCAGATGAAAAACTACTCAGTAATTACTTTGTAATGACCTATTTTTTGGTCTGGTTATTCTAAATCTGTTCGTGCGAATTGAAATCTTGTTCTCTACAGCATTTGGATTCTGATTTGCAGTTTCATGAGCGATAGCTTAATGTGGGTTAGCTACGGCGTGGTTCCTTAAATGGCATTAGTTTACAGTGTGTTTGTGTGCTATACGAACAATACAATAGCTTGTGCTGTTGTGGTAGCTTTTGCTATAGCTGGAATGGTAGTTTATGGTATAGCTAGAGTAGCAGTAGCAGGAATGGTAGCTTATGGTACAGCAGGAGTAGCAGTAACTGGGATGGTAGCTCATGGTATAGCAGGATTAGTAGTAACTGGAATGGTAGCTTATGGTATAGCTAGAGTAACAGTAGTTAGAATGGAAGCTCATGGTATAGCTAGAGTAGCAGTAGTTAGAATAGTAGCTTATGTTATAGCTGGAGTAGCAGTAGCTAGAATGGTAGCTCATGTTATAGCTGGAGTACCAGTAGCTAGAATGGTAGCTTGTGCTATCACTGAAAGTCCCTCTTAGTGCAAAATATATGGTAGCTCTAGAGCAAAGTAATTTGAATGTTACATATTTGGCATTTATAACTGAAATTACTTAGAGCAAGTCAGATTAAATAACTTTTAATACAGTAGGCACAAAAACTGTATATATAAACTAGTTAAGTTATAGTGCATGTGTGATGGTGAGACAGGGGAGAGAGCAGAGAGGAATGGAGTAAATTCATGAAAGTACTTCTCTTATAAATATTGAGTGATACAATTTTTATATTGAATTGGTACTGACAGTATTAATATGTGAATGTGTGTTCAAGATTGGCTACAGACACAGTATACAGACAGAGGTACTTAACTTCATCCATCAGTTATTCAAACCAATGCTACATAATGTAAAGGGTTGTGACTGGTATCATCTTAGCCCTCTCTCCTTAAAAGAAGTACAATCCAATGTTCTAACATAAAAATATGAGTGATACAAGAGTATTTATTTCCCTGATCCATTACACATGATATTCCAAATCATCACACTTAAAACTTTCTGTATCAACAAAAATGTCATTTTGTTTGGTATAACTTGACATGTCCGTGAATTCTTCCTCATCACCATGCAAACGATTATAAGAGTCACTTGAAGTTTGATTTGCTTACCTATGATAAGAATGGAATGATCACACATGATAATGGAATGATCGAATATGATAAGACTTTACTCTCCACGACGACGTCCCATAAACATGTCCAACTTTATCATGATTAGCATAACAGATTTCGCATAAAACTAAAATGTGACTATTTTCAGCTCAGAGAATTTTTATGAAGACAACATTTAGCACTGATGCAAGATGACATGGAAGGGCAATACATTTGTAACGTTGTACTATCGGAAGATAGAATAACAAGATGGGGACTTACGTCACAATCTAATACAGACAGGAATAGAGCTGAGACCGAGCTTGATCTGCCCGACGATATAACTGTCAACTATGAATTATAAACAAAACCGCAAGCAATTGTATCAAACCAAAATCTAGTTTAGACACAACTAACCATATACCGGCACTCTTTTCACACCTTTTGTTCATTATTAAAACTGAAAGAAATTATGTATTGACAATGAAACTTGGCATTTATTTTGAAATGAGTTTCAACCATTGGGTACATGCTAAAAACAAAGTTCCACTTGTTTGTGATATGCTCAGGTAGTCAGGTTACAGAAAATGGGTCAGGTCGAATGGTAAGTAGTTAGAGTACTAAGCATAATTAAACCAAGCAAGGTATACTTTCAAACTCTTCCCTACCATTTTAAAGATATTTTAGGTTTTATAAATAATAAAAACATGTTCAAAGAATGGTGTAAACCTTCTGTAGATCCATCCAATAACATGGCTTTATATTAAACAACACTTCAACAAATGAAAAGCTTGAATTATAAACTATTTCACCATTTAAAGTAATCAATGATGTGAGGATCTAAACAGCAGCAAACATGTTTACATGTGGTTTCCATGGTTCCTCAAAACTTCCAAATGTTAGGGTGACTGAGCTCAAGAATATGTTCTTATTCCTCTTTTAAGCAGATCTGTTTTGATGAATCTCGTCAAGCAGCATATAATCGTGTGTAGGCACTTAAAATGGTAGAATGAGAAGGGGCAATGACCGGGGAGCTGGTCATGGAGGGTGCACAGTGTTAAAGGGTTACCATGTACATTATAGTCACGGTAGAACGGGTGCAAATGTTGTGAGCAGACAGGTAAGCTAGGAGTGAAGTAAATAAGTCTAAATCTGAACGTATTTATTTTGAATAGTACAACAGAAGAGGAGGTGGGCAATACAGAAGAGGACACAATTTAAATCTTTCAAAGAAGTATTTACAGGTTGGTAATTGCTTTCTTTTCCACTTGTAAATGGTATCATCTTTTCAACGTTTGCACAAACAAGGGACAGCAGATCTATAAGTAATTCAAAAGTCAAGACTGTTTCTGTCAGAATTCGCCTCCTCCATTTGCTTTTCTTACTTTGTTTTAACTTTCAACGTCATCATCTTGTTGTTTTTCTGTCATTTCTTTGAACTAAGAATATCAGCGAGTGAAGGGAAGATTGATCCTAGCTGATTACGTGTGTAAATTAATACATTGTTATTGATCACAATTTGAGAGGGAAATATAGTACAAGATACATCACCACAATGCTTTAACATACATGTCCGGGATGCATACATTGACCACGCTATGGTCGATGAAAAGTATTCGGAAATGATTAAAGGAGTCGTGGGATATCACACATGTCATTGGCTGAATCACCTAGGGCTGCTCAGAGGCCAAACAGTGATTTCAGGATTAATTGAAGGTACACTTTTAACATCTCCTCACTTGTGAGTAGTAACTCAGTCTTACCTCAGTGTATTTAACTGTTAATTTTCACTATTGCTGAGGAATCAGAAATATTACTACTATAACAGTTTTGAATAAACTGACCTTAACTTAAGTTGCAGCATTAAAACTGTACCTTGATTGGGATTATATTGTTACATGCTTTATCCCAATCCAGGTATCCATCTTAAATAATCCATTTAAAAAAATACTTTACCTAGTGTTGTAGTGTCTGTGCTGAATTTGTGAACACTAAATGACAAGTATATGTCACAGAATTAACCATGGGATTAGTAAGGTGACCTTGGTAACCCTGTGCTGATGATTTAATATATGGATAATTGACAACAAAGATATATATTGACAGAGCAAACTGACAGTCCCTTCCTCCAGAGTCAATGACTGCAATTACAACTCATTTCTAATCTCCAAAACAGTTCTAAACCACAAGGAAATGGTGAAAAGGTTCATGAAAGTACTTTCCTAAATGCACGATTTGTTGGATGATATGGAAAAAGATCAAATAACACAAATAACCTTTTCAAAGATAGAAGTCTTCATCTCAAAAGACAAAAGAGATCAAATGTCCTCATTTCATGACCTTATCTGGTCCTTGACTACATTCTGAGGGTTGGCTGCATTATTATGTTTTAATGCAGTGATTTGTAACAATTAAATAGGGGCAAGATGAACAGACTAACTACTTCAGACATTTGACGGATTCAGAACTCCTGGAAGTGAAGAGTGACCTGTAAGGAGATCACAGTGACAAGGACTTCAAGAGAGTAAGGTGTCAAAGGGGTGGGTTATGTCCAGAGGGGGTGGGACACTATGCCAAATAGTGCAAGCTTTTACATCCTAGCTAGAAGACTTCTGAATGGTAGACTGGGAAGGAAGAGGGCAGCAACCCTAGAGAGGGACATCAGGGATACAATGCATGAATGTTACCAGTTGTTATCTGCTGGTGTATGTACAGTAAAGGATACAGCTAATAGAGGAATGAAGTAAATATGGTTATAAAGTAAAGAGAGAGGATACACTGGGCTTCTTCGAATTAATAACAATCATACTTGTGGGCTGCATAGTTAACGTTGCATCATGTTATATTTAAGCCATACTCTGGAGACAGTATCCTACAAACACTAAAGTAAACTAGTGCAGTGTATCATTCCATTCTAATAGACTCTGAACACTGAGACACAAATGAGTACCTGAGAATTATCATCAACTTAGGCATTTGATTTGTTGCGACTTTTGGCTAAATTTATGATTTTCATGATATTTAATATAACAATTAAGATACAGCAACAAGGTAAATAACAAAAAATAACAATAGAAAACAATGGGAGGTTATGTACACTGAATTAATTCTCATTAAACAATCAAATTTAAGGCCCAATTTTCAAAACCACTCATTGATATTTGATATTGTTTCTTACTCTCTTTATTTGATTATACTGCCAGTGTTTTCTAACCAATGTAGACCATGTACTGACAGTAACTCATAAGAGTATACAAAAGAAAGAAACTTGTAAACTTTGCAATCTATCACCTTAAAGTGAACTTCACACAAAACAGCAGCACTTCTTGAGCATTGTCAACCTCAGCTTGTATTAATTAAAAGGTCCCAGTTCACCCATTAGGCATTTTCTAGTTCTTGCAACAGACACCTCAAAAATAATGGTTTTCTTAATTAAATCTTGAGTTTGGTGAACCTCCACAAGGAGCCTTTGATTAACTATTACGTATGTTGTGACCTTGGGTTAAGGAGACCAGCTCTAGTTACAGGGCTCCTGAAGGACCTTTGGGCTAACCCATGCGACAGCACTCAGACGTTCTAAAGCACCCATGGCTACGAATAATCGGCAGTTTCCTAACTTTCTTTCAGGGCATTATACTTTTCAACAAAAATTTAGGTCAAAGACAGGATAAAAATGGGTTCTTTTAGGAACATGGCAACGTTCCTGACGGCAATGGCAGTGAGGGCTGCAATTGACACATCCGCTAACACTTCATTGAAAACCACTCTATCTGACAACCCAGAGTGATCGTTAATAGAATGATAAAAGACAGGCAATGCTGGGTATGAACCTTCTATGCTCATATTGACATAAATATCTGCATGACTTTACGAGAGTGATTAAGACTATTCACCACATCCAGATAACCGTCATGGTTATAACTGAAGAAGGGTTACTACATCACTGTTATAATTTAAACATGTCATACTTAGTAGCAAATATATGAGACCATAGAAACAGCTACTGTACACTTTGTGAATACAAACTAAAATGTTGACATATATTCAAGCAAACTGCACCAAGATACTCAAAAGTCACTGGTTTGGATATTTATGAGTGACAAGTTTACCTGTCTCCCCACAACCTAAGCACCCTTGTCTACTGTGCCTAGAATGTCCTGGTAACCTTT
This sequence comes from Apostichopus parvimensis, assembly GCA_000934455.1. Taxonomy (NCBI): domain Eukaryota; kingdom Metazoa; phylum Echinodermata; class Holothuroidea; order Aspidochirotida; family Stichopodidae; genus Apostichopus; species Apostichopus parvimensis. The sequence continues at coordinate 70,216 of KN885468.1, read as the reverse complement.
TAACACTGTGCGCCATCTATGACCAGCCCCTCCAGTCAATGCCCTTCCTTCTCATTGTACCATCCAATTGCCTGTATCACATGTTTTTCTGGTGGATTTTTCCCTTTGGAATTTTTCCATCATGGTATCTTAGGATTTGAGAGTTTTCCATCTACTGGATTCTTGAGATTTATTAGGTCTAAATAATAAAGAGGCCTGTCTTACTGACTCTAGCCTTATAATAGCTTCTCAATAGGTGTGCTTAGGTGTACTCAGGCCTAGCAGGACTTCCCATGGAAGGAAATGCATGGTAAGCCAACTCCCAGCTGATTCTTTCAAGTTAAGACAGGGTTGGGATGGGAAGGAGAGAATGTGGTATGGAGGTTGGAGGAGGGGTAGTAGGATGTTTGAACAATGCATTATTTACAATAGTGAGTGCAATACCAGTTAATTAAGTGAGTTTTGTGTAATATTTATACTACAGTATAAAAACACAGTGCTGTTTGGGAATATTTAGTGTTCAAATAATTTCAACCAATTTTGAAGGTTCTGACCTTTGTCTCCTATAATACAGAATACTATATGGTTACTGTGTATAAAACTACCAAACATCTTTGCACTTGTATAGCGACTTGACCATTATGCATTATAACATTTTGCGATATTAAGTTCTTCCTTGCTGTTAACTGCATGAAAGTTTATTGATTGCAGTTTATACACTTCATTCAAGTGTCAATACACAAATTGAACTGTTAAAAATTATAAGTAGGAATATTGAAGATTGGCTTAATAATATTATTGACAATGTTGCATTATTGACACTTATAACGAAGAACCCCTTATTTCTTCCTAACTCTTCCACAATAAACCAGAGACAGTTTTATAACTAAGAAACCTTTTTCGTTTTCTGATTTATTCAAACTAGAACCAGGATTTAGGAGACCAGGGAATAAGACCATTTGTTGCACCTGCTCTTAACTATTATCAACATGCATCTTCTCTAATATAATTCTGCGGATGTCTTTCACTTAAAACCAACTCTCATTTCCATCCTTCAGGGTTCTTTAACCTAGATTTAACCTTCTTTTCTCTTGTTCAACTTTTGTCAATTTTCCTCAACATCGAGGGCATACATTGTACTACCTACTTCTACGATCCGATTAAAAACCTCAATCCAGAGATTAATTTTTTTAGCATTCAATGTTTCAGATGAAACAGATTATCAGGAAACAATTAAATTGCAACAAACAGATGTTTCATTTCTTTTCTTTCATCTGAAGAATAATGGAATTATTCAAAGTTGTGTACACCCATTCTACTTCTCCTAACCCGACTCAGATTTTTGTTTAAGCCTGGGGTTAGCTTTCAATACAGAAGTGTAACACCTAAAACTCTACTGGAAGACTATAGTTGCAACAAGATAGTCACCCATGTGAAAGACAGAATCTCAATAAAATACTCAAATCACCAACATTTATTCTTGGTCAAGTCTTAAATTTCAGTTTCCTTTGGTCTACAAATTAAATGCCTAAAGGATACAGTACCTGTATCCTTTACAATAGTCAAACATTTTAAAGTTAACAAAAATTGTATAATTACAAGTTTAGAAGAATTATAATTAAAACAATGAATCTGAATGGTATACAACATGAATATGATTGTATTGTAACAACGGACAGTGTTGAATAAGTATACAGACAGCATTGAATATGCAGACAGATGTATATATAGACAGTATTGAATATATGTATGTATACAGACAGTATTGAATACGAATACAGACGGTAATGAATATGCAGACGGTTGTGTATATATAGACAGTATTGAATATGTATACAGGCAGTATGGAATATATTATGCAGATAGTTGTATATAGACAGTATTGAATATGTGTATTGAATATGCAGACTGTTGTTTACAGACAGTATTGATATATGTATACAGACAGTAATGAATATGTATACAGATAGTATTGAATATGCAGACAGTTGTATGTATACAGACAGAAAGAATATGCAGATAGTTGTATATAGACAGTATTGAATATGTGTATTGAATATGCAGACCATTGTATACAGACAGTATGAATATGTTTACAGACAGTATTGAATATGCAGACAGTTTTATATCGACAGTATTAAATATGTGTATTGAATATGACGACTGTTGTAAACAGACTATATGTATACAGACAGTAATGAATATGTATAAGATAGTATTGAATATGCAGAGTTGTATGTATACAGACAGTAATGAATATGCAGACAGTTGTATATAGACAGTATTGAATATGTGTATTGAATATGCAGACCATTGTATACAATACAGACAGTATGAATATGTATACAGGCAGTAATGAATATGTATTCAGACAGTATTGAATATATTATGCAGATAGTTGTATATAGACAGTACTGAATATGTATACACCAAACTCATCAGTTTTGGGCATATAAAATGAACAAAGACACTAAAAGTGCCAGTTATGTTTTTGTGCTACACAATACAAAAAGACAAACATGCATTGAATTTGTTGGTATCATAATAACAACTGAGGGGAGAGGGAAGGGGAGGAAAGAAGGGAGGGAACACAAAAAACAATTGAATTTTGTACACATTAAGGCACTGTGACTAGAATGTTCAGATTCCAAAACACGTTGCTTAGCATTCAGAAAACTGTTCTAGTATTTAAAGTAACTTATATTCAAGTACTGTTACAATGATGATGTAAAAAGAGCTGCATTTAATAAAATTTACAAGTTTTTTATCTAACATTTTACATCCTCTTTGTTCCTGACTTTTAAGCAATGCTGGGCAAGAAGGATGAACAAGGAAAGGTAACAATGAAACTTGTAAAATCTAACTAACGATTGGTTGATGAATAGAAGACAATTCTACAGAAGTATCGAATAAGAACTTTTCATAACTTCATGATGTAATCTAGTCCTAACCCTACTTCTTAAAGTCAAATGTAAAATTACATTTTAATCTACACTTTCTTAATAATTTAACTGATTACTTATATACCTTGGTTTTATATGAGTGGCACATTACTAAATCTAGCTATTTAATCTCTGTGTCACTGCATCTGTGGGGCAAGCCAGCTCTCTGTGACTTCATTTAGTAACTGCTTTGTTGGTGGCTACTACACAAGCTATGCTGTACAACAGAAGCTTCCTGGCCACAATGTGCATCCAAAGTCAGGCATCACAACTAGTAGCGCTTCACAAGATGATATAGAGGGCACCCATTCAATTTATCAAGGCTGTTACACAAAGGTACATGAGAGGTGAAAACTTCTATGGATAGAGGGCGGTCTTCCAAATCTCTGAGAGTGAAAGTGCTAGAGCACCCTAACAGATCCTGAAGATGCACACACCAAATCTTTCATGCACAAGTTGCTGATTACATTGTACAATGGAGTGGGAAAACAGGGGATCAGGAAAAAATGTTAGTATATATGCTAAATTTTGTGTTGCTTATCTATTAGTAGGCTAATCTTTCTGTTAACTATAAATCTTTAACTGCATCAAACTTTGTTTTACCTGACAATGCTACCACCTACATATAGATAGGATACCCATGTACATCAGCACATGTATGCAGTTACTACTTGTGTTCTATTTGTTTATATTTTCATTTACCGTTGAATCGATTGGATCACAACTTTGTTTTCCTTTATAGAAATGTTTAAAAGTATAAGGTCTATTCAATGTTTTCATAAGCCTATTAATCTTCACAGCTTCATTTGTCATTAAGCAGGATTAGGCAATGGGCACTTAGCATTAATCTTAATATTTATAACATTTTGCGATATTAAGTTCTTCCTTGCTGTTAACTGCATGAAAGTTTATTGATTGCAGTTTATACACTTCATTCAAGTGTCAATACACAAATTGAACTGTTAAAAATTATAAGTAGGAATATTGAAGATTGGCTTAATAATATTATTGACAATGTTGCATTATTGACACTTATAACGAAGAACCCCTTATTTCTTCCTAACTCTTCCACAATAAACCAGAGACAGTTTTATAACTAAGAAACCTTTTTCGTTTTCTGATTTATTCAAACTAGAACCAGGATTTAGGAGACCAGGGAATAAGACCATTTGTTGCACCTGCTCTTAACTATTATCAACATGCATCTTCTCTAATATAATTCTGCGGATGTCTTTCACTTAAAACCAACTCTCATTTCCATCCTTCAGGGTTCTTTAACCTAGATTTAACCTTCTTTTCTCTTGTTCAACTTTTGTCAATTTTCCTCAACATCGAGGGCATACATTGTACTACCTACTTCTACGATCCGATTAAAAACCTCAATCCAGAGATTAATTTTTTTAGCATTCAATGTTTCAGATGAAACAGATTATCAGGAAACAATTAAATTGCAACAAACAGATGTTTCATTTCTTTTCTTTCATCTGAAGAATAATGGAATTATTCAAAGTTGTGTACACCCATTCTACTTCTCCTAACCCGACTCAGATTTTTGTTTAAGCCTGGGGTTAGCTTTCAATACAGAAGTGTAACACCTAAAACTCTACTGGAAGACTATAGTTGCAACAAGATAGTCACCCATGTGAAAGACAGAATCTCAATAAAATACTCAAATCACCAACATTTATTCTTGGTCAAGTCTTAAATTTCAGTTTCCTTTGGTCTACAAATTAAATGCCTAAAGGATACAGTACCTGTATCCTTTACAATAGTCAAACATTTTAAAGTTAACAAAAATTGTATAATTACAAGTTTAGAAGAATTATAATTAAAACAATGAATCTGAATGGTATACAACATGAATATGATTGTATTGTAACAACGGACAGTGTTGAATAAGTATACAGACAGCATTGAATATGCAGACAGATGTATATATAGACAGTATTGAATATATGTATGTATACAGACAGTATTGAATACGAATACAGACGGTAATGAATATGCAGACGGTTGTGTATATATAGACAGTATTGAATATGTATACAGGCAGTATGGAATATATTATGCAGATAGTTGTATATAGACAGTATTGAATATGTGTATTGAATATGCAGACTGTTGTTTACAGACAGTATTGATATATGTATACAGACAGTAATGAATATGTATACAGATAGTATTGAATATGCAGACAGTTGTATGTATACAGACAGAAAGAATATGCAGATAGTTGTATATAGACAGTATTGAATATGTGTATTGAATATGCAGACCATTGTATACAGACAGTATGAATATGTTTACAGACAGTATTGAATATGCAGACAGTTTTATATCGACAGTATTAAATATGTGTATTGAATATGACGACTGTTGTAAACAGACTATATGTATACAGACAGTAATGAATATGTATAAGATAGTATTGAATATGCAGAGTTGTATGTATACAGACAGTAATGAATATGCAGACAGTTGTATATAGACAGTATTGAATATGTGTATTGAATATGCAGACCATTGTATACAATACAGACAGTATGAATATGTATACAGGCAGTAATGAATATGTATTCAGACAGTATTGAATATATTATGCAGATAGTTGTATATAGACAGTACTGAATATGTATACACCAAACTCATCAGTTTTGGGCATATAAAATGAACAAAGACACTAAAAGTGCCAGTTATGTTTTTGTGCTACACAATACAAAAAGACAAACATGCATTGAATTTGTTGGTATCATAATAACAACTGAGGGGAGAGGGAAGGGGAGGAAAGAAGGGAGGGAACACAAAAAACAATTGAATTTTGTACACATTAAGGCACTGTGACTAGAATGTTCAGATTCCAAAACACGTTGCTTAGCATTCAGAAAACTGTTCTAGTATTTAAAGTAACTTATATTCAAGTACTGTTACAATGATGATGTAAAAAGAGCTGCATTTAATAAAATTTACAAGTTTTTTATCTAACATTTTACATCCTCTTTGTTCCTGACTTTTAAGCAATGCTGGGCAAGAAGGATGAACAAGGAAAGGTAACAATGAAACTTGTAAAATCTAACTAACGATTGGTTGATGAATAGAAGACAATTCTACAGAAGTATCGAATAAGAACTTTTCATAACTTCATGATGTAATCTAGTCCTAACCCTACTTCTTAAAGTCAAATGTAAAATTACATTTTAATCTACACTTTCTTAATAATTTAACTGATTACTTATATACCTTGGTTTTATATGAGTGGCACATTACTAAATCTAGCTATTTAATCTCTGTGTCACTGCATCTGTGGGGCAAGCCAGCTCTCTGTGACTTCATTTAGTAACTGCTTTGTTGGTGGCTACTACACAAGCTATGCTGTACAACAGAAGCTTCCTGGCCACAATGTGCATCCAAAGTCAGGCATCACAACTAGTAGCGCTTCACAAGATGATATAGAGGGCACCCATTCAATTTATCAAGGCTGTTACACAAAGGTACATGAGAGGTGAAAACTTCTATGGATAGAGGGCGGTCTTCCAAATCTCTGAGAGTGAAAGTGCTAGAGCACCCTAACAGATCCTGAAGATGCACACACCAAATCTTTCATGCACAAGTTGCTGATTACATTGTACAATGGAGTGGGAAAACAGGGGATCAGGAAAAAATGTTAGTATATATGCTAAATTTTGTGTTGCTTATCTATTAGTAGGCTAATCTTTCTGTTAACTATAAATCTTTAACTGCATCAAACTTTGTTTTACCTGACAATGCTACCACCTACATATAGATAGGATACACATGTACATCAGCACATGTATGCAGTTACTACTTGTGTTCTATTTGTTTATATTTTCATTTACCGTTGAATCGATTGGATCACAACTTTGTTTTCCTTTATAGAAATGTTTAAAAGTATAAGGTCTATTCAATGTTTTCATAAGCCTATTAATCTTCACAGCTTCATTTGTCATTAAGCAGGATTAGGCAATGGGCACTTAGCATTAATCTTAATATTGATAAACTTAAAATTTTTCTCACACAAATGTCAATAACTGTAGTATTCAACAGATTTCAACAGATCAACAGTATTCAATAGTATTTAACAGATCAACATTCACCATTTAACCATTCACCAGTATTCATCACATCGTTTGTTGTCTCTTCTCTCTATCTCTGTTACCTTTTTGAGTCAACATAGAAAACAGATCTGTTTTAAGAACTCAATAACTTCTAAATGACTTCTGTTGCATTTCTTCCTTTTTAGGCAGGCACCCTTAAGCTTGCCTTTCACACTGTTGTTAATTTGCACTACGAGCATCTGTTTGTAGATACCAACAGATTATACATTTATGTTTATTAATATAATAGTGGTGTTAATGATGATGATGATTGTAGTGTTACGGATGACAGCAATAAGTCAATTGCAGAAAGAACTTCATAATTTGGCATCTTTTCGTGTCAAACTTTCAGGGCTAAACTAATTTACACATTTTTCTTCACAGCCCAAAGTTCAATCACATTATGATATATATTAATGAGAGACATAGATAATGCTATCCATATTTCAAGGTTGGCTCACCATCAACGTTGATCCAAGTTATAATAATAAAGTATAAATGCTTCTAAATCTTTTGTAAATGTCAATTTGAATAAGACATCAACAAAATATAAAAGAAATGGTCATCATCTGTAATAAAAACTTCAGGCGGAAGGCTTCCATTCTGCCTAGATCAAAGTGAATAAGAAACACGATACCATTATGTGCTGATTGGAACACCCACAGTGCTTGCCAAGTAAGTCAAGCTGATGCCAGTATAGTGTGTCTATAACAGGACCTTATGTACAAGTTGCATACAAGGGACTTGATTTGCAGTGTTTGACATGTAATTCTACATTGATCTACAACTAGCCTAACCTAAATTATTGCTAAACAGTTTGATGTTTTCTGTCTCTCTGGAGTACCTTTATCCTGCTCTGTTCCCCTGAGTCATTACATTTAGCAATGTATATGTCTAAATATAAGAGCAGTAGGGGCACAGGGTATTACAAGTCACTACCTAACTGTCACTCATACATAAATTACACAGCTACAGTATCTTTACCAATCAGTTTCTTCCTTAACAGGAGGGTTTTCATCTTTCATGAACAGAACAGAGTGAAACCAAAATACTATGATGTTATTTGAGTCTGTCTGCTGACTTGGTAAAGAATTACAGTAATTCAATAGAGTCTTAAGTTACGACAGAGCATACAAACAACATCAATCATTGTTTCAAATGGCCGATTGCTACTGTCCCCTACTGTAATAAGTTAGGACTGCCAATAACTGGTAGATTAAAAATTCAAAACAGTTCATGAGAAGAAGCTTGCTTCAACTTTTAAACCAGGCTCAATGCACACCTCAATTCTCAGACACTTTGACAACAATTTAGACTAAATATGAGGAAACTATCAACAATTCTCATTAAGGTTTTGAAAGAATGAAATTTGAGACCCTTACTTCATACAAGTTGTATTTTTTTTTTTTCCAAGATCTACCGTAAGATACAAATGCAAGTTCAATAATCCTTTCCAATCAAATTTGTCACTTTCAAAGACATGTCCAGTTGCATGTTATACAACACCAACTCTGTTCATGTATCTCTCAGTCAGCATGAAGGAAACCATTACCAAATACTGCCATCTATTTGAATAGCCACAGTGGCCATTCTCGATATAGCAGTTATCAGTACTACAAAGTTCTAACTACGGATGAAGGGCACAAAAGTAGGAAAGAAGAAACATCAGTTCTAAATTTATTTCCCAAGTTATATACTTAGCAGATACCTTCAGTGGCTGTTCCATATACAGGCCATGAAATTAATTTGAAATACATCTGTGGAATGAAAAGTAATACCTTTTTTTTTCTCACTTTTTTTTCTATTTATTTATTTTTGGAAGGGGAGGTTTCTTTTTCATATGAGGGGAGAGGGATAGAGCCTTTTGTAACTACAAAATAAATTCTCTTATTGTAAAAAAAACTGAACTTTTTACTGGAAATGTTAATCTGTGAGTAGATTATCAAAATAGTTCAATCAGTGTCAACTACTATGCCAGACTTTGAAACAAATTATACACAACTATTTTTATCCATTTATAAATAAAGGAATACTTGGATATGACTTACATCCAAAAAATGAGATACTTTATTGGCATCTCTGTTGGTTTTTATTGTTTCTACGTAACCTTTGGCCTCTGACCTGATAAGTCTTACTTTGAGTCAACAAGGTGACAGCCTAGCAGCCTAGAATATGGCAAATGGCTGCATGTGATTGATTTATTGCATACAGTAAAGAAACTGGTGGTTTATCATTTGAAATAGTCTTTTAGTTGAATATGACTGTGTGTTGTTTGTAACATTAATGAGACATTTAAGCTATTCAGATGTCCTTACTTGTTCCCCCTCCCCCTCCCCCCCCCCATTCAGTAGTGTCTATTGGGTGCACTAGGTATACTCCCTGTTTTTATAACTCTCTGTTTGTGCATGTGTCTACTGTCTTCCATTCATTGCGGTATTGCGACACTGTCTAACATAAAACAAAAGTAACACCCAAAATTCACTGGTTTTGGTATTTACAACGAAGATACTTACGGTACCGGTCTCCTGGTTACGAAATCATGTTCTCTGAATGGTAGATTCAGATGGAAGAGGGCAGTGACCCTAGAGAGGGTCACTGGGGGGGGAGGGGGGTTACTAGTTGCTATAGGCTATGTAGATGGGAGTGTTATAAAAGACAGGTAAGAAAGGAGTGAAGTTAATAACATATATCACAATAAGAACTTGTTTTCTGTCTAAGTAATACAAGTGAATAATTTGATATTTATATTTTCATTTCATTTATTTCGTCTATACATAAGAACAATAGAGAAAAGTGGTATAGTATAAAAAGGACACTAGAAAAACAAAAGTAGTTTATCGAGCTAGCGACCAAAAATTAACAAATAACAATGAAAGAAGGTAACAATTAAGAGTAGAGGAAAATAAACATGTATATCCTACAATTACTATATATACTCATATATACATGTATACAGTATGCTACATGTATATCTAATGTATGTAAATAAATGAATGTATACTACATATCTATATACTACATATACTACATATGCTATATGCTACTGTATGTACATGTATGATATCAACTACATATATATGCTACATGTTTATATACTACATGTACAGTATATATGCTATATGC
>KN885468.1:43097-54403 GCA_000934455.1 Apostichopus parvimensis | reverse complement strand
TACTTAATACAAACTGTATCCAGGTGGAAGGTTATTTTTACCTTATATGGGATGTATGCAATTATCAGCAAACAATGGGTTATTTAATAATTTACCAACATTAGTGAACATCTCCTTGAGCATGTAGTCTCTAACTTTAAAACCTCTGATATTTATTTAACAGTAGGATTTGTCGAAGCTGTACATTAACTATTGGTATTTTTAACATATTATACGCATGCTGTGTTTTAAACATTCATCCATTATTCCTCTCACAATGATTATATGTGATGCATTTTCACTTGAGGAAACAACTGTATGGAACAGTTTATTGGTGAACTAGTTAGTCTAATTAGGGAAATTTATGACAAGTTGATAACCAAGACTGTAAAATGAAGGTTAGAAATAAAATGTAATAAAACAGATTAATATTGTAACAATGGGTTGTAAAATTTGATAAATCTTAAGAAACTACTTAGCATGACCTTAAGTCTACTGAATATTCAACCGTGCCTTATACAGATAACGATTGGTTACTTCAAGTTTACAGTATCTGTGATCAAGCATTTGTGTGATTGGTGGTTGTCTTCACCATAATAATCCTAATGCTTTGAAGAATTTATACAATCTGATGAAGCAGGAGTTTGCCATCTTTAATCTCATTGAGAACCAGATCAAGGGTGATTGTTAAACTATCATCTATTGAATAGCAATAACTTCCCAATCTTAGTATTATTTGTAAGAGTGATAAGTGTCTGATTTTTTCCAATGAAAAGTACAACAGCAATAGTTCTAAAAGAAATGAAAACAAAACTAGTTCAATATTAGCTATACTTATTCCACTAAAGGTACACACTGAATAAATATCTGTATACAGGAACTAATAACAACTTGAGATAATTTAAATAAACTACTACCAAACACTAAATGAGTACTACTGTACTAAACACTAAATGTACTTCCAACCACTAAATATACTACCAAACACTAAATGTGTACTACCAAACACTAAATGTACTTCCAACCACTAAATGTGTACTACCAAACACTAAATGTGTAACTAAATGTGTACTACCAAACACTAAATGTACTTCCAACCACTAAATGTGTACTACCAAACACTAAATGTGTACTACCAAACACTAAATGTACTTCCAACCACCAAATATACTACCAAACACTGTATGTATACTACCAAACACTAAATGTACTGCCAACCACTAAATATACTACCAAACACTAAATGTACTACAGTACCAAACACCAAGTGTACTACCAAACACTACATACAAGTACCAAAGACTAAATACACCGTCAAACACTCAATGTAGTACACTTAACACACTACCAAACACTAAATGTACTACCAAATACTAAATGTTCTACCAAACACTAAATGTACTACCAAACACTACATACTAATGAACAAGGTACAAATATTTGTTGATTTAAGATCTGATCCTTAGTGTGTAAGTTTAAATACTCTCTGAGGTTAGTAAACATGTTGTTTTAACGGGTTCTAGTTGTGTGTATAATTTAAATGTATGGCATACAGTATATGTCATGTGGTGCTAACACCTGAGGTAGCGATTTAATTATGCTTCCCTGAAAGAGAGAGTGACGTTTGTAACCTTAATTAATAACATAACTTGATTTAATTATGGCAGAGCACAATGAACATGAAACGAGAAGCAATTGTAGCCACACTGACACATGTGTTACCTACTCACACAGTAAGTAAGTATAAGTCAAACAGTGTAGAATAATGATGGGAAAACATTTGAGTGGGCACTATAAACAGTACCTGCATAACTTGTTCATAGTTTTGTCATAACAACAGCTCTCTGTGCCAGACTACTGTGTTACAATTTATTAACTCTGAAAACTCTGAAAGCTCAACTTTTATCTGAAATTACTCAAAATAACTTCCATTACTACATACTGACTTGTTCTGAATACATGTCTGTTTAAGGCTTTGGTTGTTGTGGAAGTGAACATGTCTGAAATATTGGTTTAATACTTGGTAATAACTCAAGTAAATCAACATCTATTTCCACAACAAAAGAAGTTCTTTTTTCCTTTTGAATTTTGATTACTTGAAGCATTTGCAATCTGATAAACTGGAATTTGGAAACAACCAAAGACCTAGGTGGACATGTCCAGAATAAGCTAGAAGCAGAAAACTAACTGGTTTTGATCTCTTGCTGAAAGCAAAAGGATGTAGCCATTGTCATGGTCCGTGTTGTTTTGTGACATACATCTAAATGGAAACAAGGAACTGTACAAAAAGTACATGGTGGATTAACTTAATACATGGTAGCTAGATCCACCTTCAGTGCTTATGGAGATCAAAGGTCATTTGAGGTCAACCAGATTTAAGTCTGAAACTTTTTAAATATGAGTATGGTTTCAATAAATGCATCTTGGGAAGATTCACCTCAGAGAGTATCTTAATTCTTCCAAAACTTACTGGTTTAAATATTTACGAGTGACAAGGGCGCAGAGTGTTATATGGTTACCAGTTCATTCTAGGCATGGTAGGAGGTGCTACGGTTGTGGGGAGACAGGTAAGCAGGAGACCAAGTAAATTGAGGTAAAATGTGAGGTCAAAAGACATAAAAAAGCTTGTAAACACAAAAATCCAAAGGTAAATCTTGGAAGAGCATCCATGGTGAATGGAATCTTACTAATCACTCAAAAGTCATCTAATGAACAAGTGTTACCTTCAAATATGGCTGCCTGGCTTACTGTGCAATGAAACCATGTTATTTTAAGGTAACAGACTATGCAGTATATATGGCACTAAAGTCTGAACTGTGTACTTAACAAGTGAGAGAGTGCATCTATACATGATTTAAGCTTTATTTTCCAATAATACTTTCAAGGATCCATTAGAGTGTGACATCTTGGAATGTTGATTGCCCTGACCAGATAAAACAAGCAAGAAACCAATTAGGACTTAATCCAATTCTAGATGTGCAGTTGCAGTCTGAATGAGAAAGTAACAATCCTGGGAAATTAAATCTTTGCACAGGGTACCATTCATTCGGTATTGCATAGCAAAATGCATGTAAAATGGGCAAATTGCTACTCAAATGCCAAGAAGTATCAATAGCAGTTTAGCATACAGAACTTTCAGATTTTAATTTGAACCAGAACACATCAACCTTCAAATTGTTACGTACACAATATGTGGACTCTAAATTACTCCTAGTTAAACTATATGGTAGTTTTCATACCATCTGAGTCTGTGGAATGCCATATTTATATCAATCAAGTGGCAGTGCAATAACCGCAATAAAGTTATCAGTAAAGATTAGAAAACTATACCTCTATAAAAACCACTTGAAGCTGTAAACACATCAGAGATTGCTGGCATGATATGCATGCAAAATGACATTGCCACTACAGTAGGTTGCTATGTAGGTAACATGACATCAAACTAGGGCAAAGGTCATATCAGAAAAGGGGATAGCAGATCTTACAGCACATTCTGTTTTGTTGAAGATACAATGGGTTGATCCTAATGTTGTTGACAGCTAGTTCCTAAGAAATCTGAAAGTATGTACAACTGTATCTAGCAAATGGTTTTCAGCTATAATTGACAAATTCAGCTGTCTCCACAATACCATCATCTCTTAGTATTATTATAGTATTATTAGTATACTCACAGTACAATACCATCACAGGTAGTATTATTATTATTAGTATACTCACAGTACAATACCATCACAGATAGTATTATATAGTATTATTGCATATTCACAGTACAATGAGAGCAGTATGGTAGTGAGGACATACAGATCTGGTATTTTATATCAAACTCATAAATTTATGTTTAACCTGTAGACTCCTACTATGCATGTTTGTTTGTTTTATTTTGTGAAATTAGCAATCTCTAACTACTTCGCCATTGTCTGCATATTTTAAAGGTGTTCAACCACCAATCGAGCAAATTGAATAAATTTGTAAGAAATACTTGACAGAACTTACCAACTGGAAGATTGCAATAAGAACATCAGTTTCAACTGAAATGTCTCACATATATGTATAACAGTGCTGCACTCTGACTTTTAAAACACTGACATTGTTGTTATTGTTTACATGATGCTACTCACTATTATAGTTTCTCTGACTTCCACCTCCACCTCCTCCTCCTCCTCCTCCTCTTCTGTATCACCCGTCTCTCCTGTTGAGGATCCAATCAATATACGTTTCCTCTCCACTGCCTGCTCCATCTCATGTTCTTCTTCTTCCTCTTCTGTATCGCCTGTTTCATCTGTTACTCCACCAAACAGATTTATACCCCCGCCCTGAGGTTTGGTGCTATGTTCCCTGTCAAATATATCCTCCACAGGGCTCGGAGAACGTACTGGAGCCCTCTGAACCGGTTCAAAGTTGACTGTTGTCACAAGTTCCTCTGTAAGGACATTGTCCGACAGTGTCACCTCTATGTCTTCTATGGCAATGTCTGGAGGGTCTGTTTTAAAGCTGGTTTCTCTAGTACTGTTTGCCTCCTTGGATATATCATACTCCATACTTGCTGCCTCATCATCTTGCTTTGATATCTCTTTGGTGTCTTCAAACATGGACTGCTCCGCAGATTCCTTCCCTAATGTAACAGAAATCTCCGGCTGAGCCTTGACGGCCTCATTTGCAGTGTCTTTTTTAGCTGCTGTTATTTTTTCAGCTGATCCATTTAGAGTGGAACGTTCTAATCCTAAAACCGTTGCTAAGTCGATGTCTGTGTCCTGTTTGATGATATCTGAAGCTGAAAGTCGCTTGCTAGGAGGTGCAATGCTTCGAACTTCGGAAATGTCTGGCTGATGATACGGCTCTGGTTCGTCCACACTTCTCCGTTTCCAAGATTCTCTACCCCTCGAACCGTATTTTGGTCGGTAAACGACAGGAGCTGCCTCTTCTGTAGTAACATTTTCTGCCTTGACCTCCTGTGTATCATCAATGGTGGGGTTTAGACTGATTTCATCAGTAGTGGCACTCATGGCATCGTTGGTGGCGAGTAATACTCCTTTAGTATCTTTATTGGAATTCTCTTTAGCCTCATCAACACTGGAATTCCCTGGTGACTTTTCTATTAATTTTACAGGGGGAGGGGACATAAAGTCATGCAGGACCTTGCTGACGGGGCCCACAGTGCTTCTCCTATCAGACTCCTCCATATCCAAATCTTCCATGGAATTATCTGTTTTGGAGAGTGACTCTGACGTGTCAGAGGCAGAGTGCCTATTTTCTTCCGATCTTTGGGAGCTCTCTGACATACTGGGGGTAACCTTTTTCTGAGGGGAAAGAAGTCCATCACTATATGGTTCATGTTTACGTTTTGGGCTTGTTAAAGGGCTCTTTTCACCCACGGCCTTTTGAAAGGCAGCATTGGATTCAAAGAGTTTGAAAGCTTTGGCAAACCTAACGTGTGGATCTTTGTTCTCTGAATCATCCTCACTGGATGTGCTGCTAAAGTCTGTGCTTATCCTATCAAAATTAAAATTTGTCTCTGGACCCTTAGTTGATGCCTTAGGGGAATCACTGGGTTTCTCTCGATGAGCTAATGGAACGTATGATTGGGCAGGTTTATTGCTGTTACCGTTGGAAGCTTTTGAAGAGGCTGGTTTCTTGTCATCAGAGGCCTCAAATAAGTGCCGAAGCTTGCTAACTTTGGCACCCGGAGTGAGGCCAGTGGTATGTAGTTCTTTGCTGGACTGCCTCTGAAAGACCCCACCAGAGCCTTGTCGAGTGGTTGTGGTGGCCATTCTGAATGAATGTCCTTCAGATGGTCTGAAGAAGAGAGAAAGAGGTGTACATTATGCTATAGCAACAGTTACCCATGACGGAAATCCATGCAAAGTTCTGTAAGGGTGGATAGGGCTAAAACAACAGCCTTTATCACAGTCAATAACTCAATATTAGTACTTACTAAATAATGACAAAACTGACTGAAATATGACAGAAGTTCTCTCTCTCTCTCTTGTGATTTGGATTTGTCATGTAAGATCTTTTTGTAAGTGATCAGAAATAAAGCTGTACAGGTAACTGATATTGTAACTGAAACCTTTCTTTTTTTTTTAATCAAGGTTTCAGTTGGTTCCTTACATTACTTAAAATGAAAACAACACAAAATCATGATCAACTTCCGGTAAAATGCAAAAGTATGGCTGAATAACCTGTGAATACAGCAGTGTAAACATTGTGAGATTTGTGAAAGTATGTTTATAAATAAAGAAGTATTGAATTAACAAGCTACGCAACTGATAACAGACAATTAATGGAAAGGCCCAGCAGTAACTATAGGCCCACTGACGCAAATTGTTAAACATTTATCAGTTTGTCTGAGGGACCAATTGTTCCTCCTGGTAGTCCTACAACAAGCTGTCTGAAAATGTTTTAGCAGAGGTCTGCAAACAGTACTCATTGGGCACTAAGCCTTTGTGGAAGCAATGAAACATTTATTGCATATTCATTGAGTAAGACTAGGATCAGTCTATCACATGGTTAATGTTAACAATTCACAACATTGTAGGATCAGCCATTTACAGGGTTAATGTAAACAATTCATAACACTGTAGGCACAGCCTATCACAGGTTTAATGTAAACAATTCATAACACTGTAGGATCAGCCTATCACAGGGTTAATGTTAACAATTCACAACATTGTAGGATCAGCCTATCACATGGTTAATCAATTCACAACATTGTAGGATCAGCCTATCACATGGTTCATGTAAACAGTTCATAATTCTGGCATATTTTGTAACATGTATGAGTCTACTTGTATCATGTGTATAGAAAATGTCACCAAGCATATATTTATTTTATGATTTTGAGGTGAAATATCAGGAAGTGTCATTCATTCATTCATTCATTCATTCATTCATTCATTCATTCATTCATTCATTCATTCATTCATTCATTCATTTATTTGTTTCTTTACAATGTATATAAGTTAACTAAGTGACAAAAACATATCAACAACAGGGAAAATTGTAAAAGGAAGCACTCCAAAAAACCTAGAGGACTTGTCTGGTAGAGCGGTCCCATTGTAAATAGAGAGAACAATACAAGAAAACAACTAACACTTATGTCCACCCACACACCAACACAATATGTATAACCCACACACCTCAC
Source organism: Apostichopus parvimensis (assembly GCA_000934455.1). Lineage (NCBI taxonomy): Eukaryota > Metazoa > Echinodermata > Holothuroidea > Aspidochirotida > Stichopodidae > Apostichopus > Apostichopus parvimensis. The sequence goes on along the minus strand of KN885468.1, from coordinate 47,283 downwards.
CCCCACCATCCACAAAAAAATATCATTTCTTAAACTAATTTTTCAGACCAACATAATTTAAACTGTGTTTGAAATAGTTAATATAAATGCTAACTATCTGCAGTTAAGGACTGCAAGAAGCTGCAGAGCAACAAACTGTTTGAAATAGCCAATATAAGTTTGTTTACTATCGCCAATTACCGCATATTTACAGATAAGATACGACAACAACAATAGCCACAACAGATAATTTATTATATAAGCACTAATTTACGGGACCAACTGTACCACAGTTATTTTGCACTACCGATACCCACAAAAGCTTCTACAATTTAAGCTACTGTAGATATGGTATGTTACTAGATATTGTTTGTGTGTGGACCCAATAAACAGAACCTCTAAATATACATTTTTAACTACAGATAAAATCTGTTCTACCAGTCCAGACATTGAATCACCAATACAGCCATCATTGTGAAGTCAATTCCATTATCAAGTATTTTGTGATCTTTTATTCAGTTATATTCACAAAACATGAGCTTTATAATTTCTGAAAAACTTTGTATACAATTATTCAATCTGTACTTGTAGTCTGTGCCTAACCATCATACAAACTGTACAGTATTTCCCTTGTATTGTTTATCATAAATGATTTTAAGCTAAGCTTTGTTCTTTTTCCTTCAACTGGTAGCATTTTTGGTGCCTAAATCTCCTAAAGGGCCTTCTGTTATGTACATTATAATGAAATTCATCTGTTCCTACTCTCATTCCTCATCAACATTACTACGACAAGAAGTTCTTAGCTTACGCACATTGCGGTATACAATTACAGCAGACGATAGGGTAACCGTTATATGCAATGTTGTGGCTGCCTCTTGCAACAAAGGAATCCGTGTAATGAGTCATAGCTGACGAATTGATTAGAGCCAGCAGAAGAGGATGACAGAGACAGAGATTAGCGAACTTATCCTATACTATGCATTAACCAACGACTCAGGCAGAAAGCAAGAAATGGGGCAATTTGCAAAGCTAACAATTGAATTATTTCCTCCTTGATTTTAGCATTTAGAGGGACAAGGCAAACAAACAAAATAATCAGACATTTAGTTCATAATGTGGGGAGGTTTGGTCGGCAAAATTAGTCTTTGATAGTTTGTCATACTGTAAGCGTAAAGTTCCCAACTGTCAGAAGGAAATATTGTCGAAATGGTCGAAGACATAAAATAAATGAACAAATTTTCCATCATCAATCTATCATGGACGGAATAAAATAATAAATGACAAAACAAAAATCATATGATAAATTGAGATGGCTCTCTCCCATACCTACCCCTTTCATTTCCCTATTGTTTTCTTTTTTTCTAATATATTGAGCTTTTAATATTGATATGCCATTGCATCTTCATTAGCAATACAACATTGGAAACATCATTTAGCATACATGTTGTTTCACCAAACTCATAATTTACAGCATACACTACTACAGCTTTGTAATATTAACAAGTTTGCCAATGTGTCTACAGTAGCTTGCTTGTATGTGATTAATACCTATGTATGCTAAATACCACCTACACTACTGCATTATCTGCACAATGTCTGCTATCTCCAAATGATCAGCATTGTTTTAAAAGATTTGAGAGATATGGCATGTACCTGTAGTGTAACATTGCATGTGGTCTGTTACTGCAAAACAGTAGTCAATGCAATAACCTAGAGTACAGTATAGGCATGGAACCAGAGCCAACAGAGATCTATATTAATTCCTCTCTAGTAAATACTATAGAACCCACCTTATCACCAGCTTCAATCTAGCTGGTACAAATGGGGCTAAAAGAGGGGCTTAGAGAGGGGCTTAGAGGGGTGCTTAGTTGGTTCAAGTCATGTCAGTCATGTGGCTGGCATTAGACTATAAATAAATTCTCTTTTGCACTGTTTGTTTTAATAGTACTATTTACTATGGATGGGTATCACAACTACTGCATGGTTACATAATTACTCTTTAGTGACACAATGGCCAATCAATTCAAATAAATGTCATCACTTAATTTTGTAAAGGCTAAAGGAGGGACAGCAATATCACACAGTGTTCAAGGTATGAAATAATAATCACATGTAGAAAGAAAATATTAATATATTGTGACATCAGCAAATGCTCTGATGCATGTAATGGCCAATTTACTGCACAAGAGTTCATAATGTACATGTTTGTACACCGAAACAGATGAATACTAAACAAACTGCAACATTTATGTAAAATATTCAACAACATTATTCCATAACAAAAATATGCATACATATATGTATGTGTTCAAATACACTTAGCTTATCCAGTAAAACTTAAATAGTATTTCATAAGCTGTCTGATTTGAACAATCTACTTTCTAGCAACACACCAGAACATGCAATATGCCAATTGTTACTATGCACATACAATATTTCTCACCATGACAACCAAAGGTGACATATTGTATGCACTTCATTGCACATGAAAGGTGCATACTAGTGATTATCAATCATAATTAACTACTGGGCATATCCTACATATATAAACCTTTATGTTTACTGTGAATGGTTAACAATGACAATTAAAGACACTGAACCCCCCTATTCAGCACCCACTCAGGAATTTCTTATATTGTTGTTCGGACTGTGAGTCACAATGATATACAGCTCAGTATGTTAGCATTACATGCTCTTATATTGTAGGCAGGTATAGTGTAGTACTCAGGAAACCAAGGAAAGCTGCAAATAAAAGGACCGAGTCACATTTCCCTTGAGTCTACATGTACACCAAAATATTAATAAACAGAGGGAAAGCATAATTACATTAATTTAATATGAAGGCAGTCGAGGGTAATTATTAATACAGCTGGTAATAGTGAGCACTGCATTATCACAGCCAGGTGGTGGGACTGGTACAGACATATATCACAACATAGCAACAGCAGTAAGGTTGCCAGGATATGGAAAACAAGGCCTTCTGTAAGTAACTTTTCATGAGTCTAGCTGTCATTCTCTGAAGACGATGTGGAAGCATAGAAACCAAAATATAAACAGAAAACAGCCAGATAGCTACAACTATGGACTTATCCAAGAGAGTCAGGAATTGTAATTTATAGTCACAGCTATAAATGGACTTCCACTATCTTCAGTAAAGGCTTTCTCCCTAATGGACAGAAGGTTGATACTATTTCATGTAACTGTACAGTTGTATGTAACTCTACTGATAAATCAGTTCCTACTACAGCATGCTTGATTATCTGTTAAGTAACTGATGACCTGTTGGAAGTACTCTCAAATGAGGTTGTTGACAACTAATTTATCTCTTTTTGGTTGACAGAAACATAGTTCACCACAAATCACACAGAAGAAAGAGGTTGTAATACATGAGGTACATGAATGTCAATAGTCTTAAAAACTGTCTAGTAATTACAGATCTGTACATAGATCTAGATATAACATATGGTTGACAATGTGCAGTAGAAGTAGTTCATACCTAAGGAACAACAACAGAGATCTTTGGTACACTGCATTGTAAGGAACTGCTGCCCAAAGTACCTTGCTGTATAATGTACATGTACCAAACACATATTATGATCACAGCCGTTTCGTTACTGTATAACATAGATTTTAGATAAATTATAATTTAATATGTTCAAGATTGTTAGTAAAACTTATATTGTTATCCTCTCACTTCCCTATATTGCAACTGTGGTACAAATTACTGGACATCATAATATTTACTTTTTAAATCTTTAATACCATCACATGAATCTCTTTGCCCGTACAGTATCTATGTTCCCTTCAAAGCCATAATATTACATTCGTTACTGTTTTGTCAATACTTCATATGCTACCCTTTTTGCAGACTTGGTGTTAAATGCAACTAACATTTCAAAACCAAGCTAGCTTCTAAACTTTGGCTATCTGCAAAAATCTACCGTGTATTTACAACATCATACAACAAGGTCATTTGCACCTGTATAAGTACAAAGTACACACCACCAATATTATTTGATGAGCACTCCTTTGCATGTCTAAGCACTCCCTTTGCAAACCTCAAGATCCTGTTAGTACCTACTACCTAGACTCTTGCCCTTTCCACAGATCATTGGAATTCCACAGAAGTATAACAATTATGACCTCAATAGGAATATAAATATTGCACAACGAATAAACGCTGGGAACATAATTCCAAAGGCATTTA
>KN885468.1:6765-26888 GCA_000934455.1 Apostichopus parvimensis | reverse complement strand
TATTGTATAACTAGTAATTAATTTGGTTCATATCTTTCCTTTCATGCCTTCATTTACTTAGATCTTTGGAGAGAATCTGGATACACATGAATCATCAAGAGTCTTGATTAATATTGAAGTAAACATGTTGAATAATAGTAAGTAATGTAACAGCTGATTATAACCTATATGTGAGGGTATGAGAGGTCAGCCATATATAATACTAACAACAAATTTACAGTCCACTTTACAGTAAACTCTAATCTAAGATTTAGTCAGGAAACTAACATGGAAAAGATTTTCATAGATTTCAGTGAGGTGATGTATGTTTTTAATTCTTTTAATTGTTCTATTTGTGGGTAAGAGGAGAAGGGGGGGGGGGGTTGAGATAGAAGGAAACCGTGTATTATTTGTCCAGGTTGCGTCAGAATCATTTCTCTGTAACCTTTGTGATTAATTCATGAAGTAATAGGTGTGGTACTGTTGAACACAACTGCTTAACATTGGCAAGAAATGGACAAGCACTGAATATTGAAAGGCAGTTGCTCTGTCAAATCTGTATAAACAGTATTACTGCCTCATTTAATAGCTTTGGGAGTTTAAATAATCAAAGAGTTTAGTAATCTTCCTTCCTTTTTGCTACATGCAAGTATTGATTACTTCATGTTGGGCAATAAATGATGCCAAAGTTATCTGAAACAGCCCTTCTTGCTCTCCTGTAGGAGCAGCTTTAACAAGATTCTAGCAGGAAATCTCCTGACAGGATGTCTGTGATTGTTCCACAACAATTAATAAACGTTGTGCCGCAAACTTGACAGCTTATCAGATTCCAGACTCTGAAGCAAATTGAGTTTGGCAACTGCTGAGTGCCATGCTGCTTGATGAGAACTGTGTCAATATATTATGTCTGTGTTGTATTCAGTATTGCTCATACTGAAATGGAATCATGAAACTTTAGCAACAAGAAAACAAACATTAAGGAAGACATTACCTTAGAAAGAAACAACCTTTTATGGTCCAATTTACCTTGCTATTAGAGAAACTTCTATCAGCTTGCTAAATATGTAGCAGCAAATGGCTTGGAAATTATACAACAATACTATAAAACATTAATAAGAGGTTCGGCTAGAGCGATATTAAATATTATGAAATTATTTGCTGTACTTAGTCTGCTGACCATTAAACATACCAATTGGCCGGATGTACATATTCTTAAAAAAACCTTTCTTTTGTTTGCTGCTCTGCAAGATGATATTTTAGGAGAAAGTAATGTGATTTCAGAATGAAAGTAAAGAATTATTGGATCATAATTCTAAGGTTTGAAAATATTTTTGCTCCTGCTCTTAAATTCAGCTTTGCTAATGGAAATGACCCTGTCTGTCTTTCTGTAGTTAGGGCGCAAAACGGATTCTTAAAAGTTGTTCAGTTTATTCAGTTGCTGTGAATGTTGCTGTTAATGTATTCAAACTGATTTGCTTAACATGCAAGCTGTAGCGACATCCAGGGACAGCAACAGGTGATTTATCTAGAACAGGAAATGTTCTTAATTCGGGCACCTGCAAGGTGAAATGTAAAATGCAGGGGGATGATAGTATTCATATAATAGCTTGCAATCATACATATTTGGTTTACTTTGTTTACAAGAAGCATATAGTGGCTCACATGTCAGCTGTCAAAGCCCTTCTATCTCGTCCTTTGTGCAAACAAGGAAGTACCTGAGGGGCTTGTTTTAGTTATTGACAACAGTATATATGTGGTAACACACAGCATATGGGCTGCTTGTTTTAGTTATTGGCAACAGTATATATGTGGTAACACACAGCATATGGGCTCCTTCCACAACACCACAGACCTTGTTTTAGTTATTGACAACAGTATATATGTGTTAACACACAGCATATGGGCTTCTTCCACAACACCACAGACCTTGTTCTAGTTATTGACAACAGTATATATGTAGTAACACACAGCATATGGGCTTCTTCCACAACACCACAGACTGTTCTGCACAAATGATTAGCAAACACTTGTGTTAGCATCTTTATTATCCTCTTCACACTTGTAGTAAGGGTCACAGTCTAACATTAACACGTCAGTTATTCTATTAGGGACTTCAGGAAGATTCATTGGTAGAATTGTGGTATAAACTAACATTTAAGGAGGTATTACACAGCATTGTCGTTGGTGTAAGAGAGATTTCTAAGCCTTCTTGTTCCCTCAGTATGGGGTAAGGTCTATATTACAAACATCATATAATAAGCTCACTGTACATACAGGGGAAATTGTGTGCATTGAATGATCTAGAATTTTCTGATTGCAATCTAAAACTACGATAACCTGGCATCATTTATACCGTATCTTATTAAATCCAGCAAATGCTATGCAGACATTCATATTTTAAGTTGCATAAGCAGGAACGCCACAGTAGTTACTTCAAAACAGATGCTGTTTACTCTATTTACTACTTACCAAGTTCAGGTGTCATTGTCTACACTGGCAAAATTTTACATTTAATATTTCTTTCAACAGAGACATTTCCTGATTATCATGCGACAATTTTCATTCAGAATTTAAACATTGAAGAAATACTGAACGTAAGTATGCAAGAGAAACTTATAGATGAGTTTGTTCCTCTGTGGGGTCAAGGGTCAACCATGTCGATATATGGAGCAATGTCTGCTGCAGAGCTTGGGCTGAGAAACGTTGTACCCATCAATAATGAGAAGCAAGGGTAAGTACAATAGAGAGGTACTCAAAACATGTGCAGAGGCATGAAACATTAACTTATCTGGTAGGGTAGGTACAATAGAGAGGTACTCAAAACATCCATGGAGGCATGAAACATTAACTTATCTGGTAGGGTAAGTACAACAGAGAGGTACTCAAAACATCCATGGAGGCATGAAACATTACTTAATCTGGTAAGAACAAAATGCTTAACAAGTTTCTTCACTGTAGAACTACATATATAAACACATCTAGCAGTGTTTTGTACATAAATCAATTACACCTTGTGGAAAAATATTCTTAAAAAGTGCCATTGTAAAGCCACATTTGGGAATCCTTGCCTGTGGAATGCTAAACTGATTATGAACCCGAAATTACCTGATAAAGTGTGAATTGTCTTTTGCCAGTACTTAGTGAAAATGCTGAATTATGTATACCATATTATATCAGTGAGTCAAACTTAATATTCTCTTTCATTACTGCATACTATTGATTTAATCTTACATTAGTAGGTGAGTTATTGTTTTGTGAGACTTAATTTATGCATCTGAGAAAGGCTCCATTTAAATGTATCAACTCATTATTTTGAAAAATTCTCACTTTCTTCATGAGAACCATTTCCACCACCTCCATAGTATGTAATAATCTTCTTTCAAAGAACAAATAATTATATGTCATAAAATATGCACAGTATGGAGAACATTTGCCTCTGTTTAAATTATTACCTAGATTTCTACAACTTGTATCACAGGATGACAGGAACACTAAATGTAAATAATCCAGTTACAATTATTGAGGGCGCCATTTCAAATCATTTCCAACAATCAGAAGCCTTTCTTCAACTAATGCAGTAAGGTGCTTGATTTGATGATATATATAAACGGATAAGGTTTGAGTAGTTCTTAATCAAGGATGATCCCATCATATTTTGTGTGAGAATAACTGTCCAGATATCACTGTTTGGGAAATCACATAATTTTATTATATTTTAGTTGTTTCCCTCAATGAGAGAAGAAGTGATAACATATATCAGATTGTGTAAGAAAGTCATAGCCTTACAGTCTTTAAATAGATTTAAACTGTCTAGGAGCCACATCAAGTTGTGTTTGAAAGCAATTGAAGTACATAAACATAGCTAAAGAGCATAACACATATATGCATAAACAAAGAACCTTTATACAGTTTTACATTGTGAATGTTGTCTGTGCTCTATTAAGCATATAAACCGTTTTTTAGCAAACATCAATCGAATAGCTTTTGTACAACTCCTTTGTTTATAGTTGGAAGGATTGTACTAAAATATTGAAAACTTGAGATTTCATTGATGACTTTATCTTTGTTTTGATTTTCAGGGTGCAAGTAACTGTTTCATCATCACAACCACCTTCAAGTCAGCTACAAGAAAATATACAACAACTTGGCTGTGAGAATGACAATCCAGAGCTGGCTTCATTTCAAGACTTAAACGAATTCTTTGATATTAGCTGGTGTGAAGTAACTTTTGTAAGTATTATATTCCCACTGCCTGTATGTAATACATTTTCATTCAGTGGAGTGTTGTTAGAGGTATCAGTGGTGTATGTTGACTCTTCTGTTCAGTTATCTACTTGCAATCTACTGGAGAAGATTCAGGTGCCTGGAGTGTTGTTAGAGGTATCAGTGGTGTATGTTGACTCTCCTGTTCAGTTATCTACTTGCAATCTACTGGAAATGATTCAGATTGCCTGGAGTTATGTTAGAGGTTCAGTGGTGTATCTTGACTCTCCTGTTCAGTTAAATACTTAAAATCTACTGGAGAAGAATCAGGTGCCTGGAGTGTTGTTAGAGGTTTCAGTGGTGTATGTTGACTCTCCTGTTCAGTTATCTACTTGCAATCTACTGGAGAAGGTTCAGGTTGCCTGTTACAGCTTTGCAGTCTATTCCATACATTACTCATATTGGTAAATTGGTAATGTTTAGCTGGAATATATCAAAGGACAAACACCCTGTTCAGTCTTGGCCAGACCATGATTAGAAGAGGTTCAAGGTGAGAACAGTGGAAGGGGATGGACAAGACCTTGTTCCTCATTCAAAACTAATAATATCATAATGTGATAATTTTGTCCCCACTCCACTCTCTAATGGGACTTTCTTGACAATCCCTTGCAGGTGACTCAGCTGTTTATTGTGTGTTACATTAATTTTTCTGAGCTATCTTGTTGTACTGTACATATATATATATCACAACTCTTGTAGTTAAATCAACCTCTCTTGAGAAAACATACTTATCCCACATTCCAAACTAAGTAAATAATCTTATTCAATGGATATTAAACACCAAAAATAAAGAAGAAATTTGAAGATACACCAAGAGCCTCTGCTGCTGTTTATGAATATTGCAGCAGAATTTCATTGAAAAATCCTTTTCTTACCAATGACATTTTTTCACTCAAGTTGTATTTACCTTAAAATTTTAATTTGAGTTCTTGTGGGTATGTTCGAATGTCTTAACATTGATTGCCTATGACAATGTTAATTGCTTCCAAGACATTGCTGTTGGCCACCTTGAATTGCCATCATGTAGATTTCTAATTTCAACTCTCACTTTCAGATATAATTGATGACTTTATCCTGACGATGAATATGAGGTGTATAATAAATAACTCTATATAGCAATAATTGGCTCTCAAATTTCAAAGTACATTTATTGTTGGCAGATCTGTTGTTTTGATACCATTACAGAAAAGGAAAGTAGCTTCACGTCATGATATGTGACATCAATTGATATACCTGTTCAATTGGTGGTTGTTGTAAGATATGCAGTATCATTAATGTTATCTGATAGCATTTCCTGTATTATCAGGGACAATGTGACAAGGACACAGATAGTTAATATGTCATATGATCATAAATAACAGGATTGTTGAAGTACTTAAGTCGGACAACCATTCATCATAAGAAGGTTTTATCACTAGAAACATAGTAGTTAGCATTGTGTGGATGGAACCACTGACAAGACAAAATACAAGTAAAATCAGGTATCCTCTTCAGGTATCCGTCAGATATCCATCAAATCAGATATCCACTTCTGTTTTCCATTCTTAAAATAGTTTGCTAGATGCAGATTGCAATTTTCAATTTGTACTTGTACATAAAAAACAAAAATGTTTATCTAGTTTTAAAATAGCTGCAAGCGTTTGTGCTGCTCCTTTTAACCAATGACATGTTTGTTACATAATGTCTTTTGAGTTTCTGAATGGCTTAGACCAGGAATGTATGGCACTGAATGTGGGTAAAATTGGGGGTGGGATATATTGTGGATAGGAGCCATAGAGGGTAGTGAGGAGTTGTTGGCAGCTAGGTTTCATTGAAACACCATATACTGCATATGCAAGGTTAAAACTACAGACAGTCCAGAGTAAAACTTTTCTTTCTTAGCATTGGTGAACAATGTGTCATAGGAATTACAGTTTTATTTTTGAACCAGAAAGTTGAATAATTTACATTGTTATAGAGGGAGACATACCAGAATCTTTAGTGTCATATTTTGAGTATGAAGATGTTAATTTGGCTTGTTCTGGATAGAGGGGGTGGAGGGTGAGTGGGAGGGGGGGGGGTGACATGGAGAAGATTGCAGGGAATGGTTTGACTACATTGAAACATTATACATTTGATGTATATTGGTGGTACCATTGAAACATTATACACTTGATGTATATTGGTGGTACATGTGAGTAATCTTAACCTATTTACCTCATACAGGACACAATTACAAACCAGCATCTCACATCCGCTACAAACTTGCCAATCTATCTTGGAGGAAAATTTTGTGCACCTGCTCAGACAATGGTAGATTCCAGTGATTTTATTGGATTCCTTTTGGTAGTGGTTGTGCCCAGTGCGATACTTCTTGCAATTGTAATGATACTGTTCTGCCTGATGTTTTGCAACAGACAAGGAATGTGAGTAAATGACCCCATGCAGTGTTTCAAATTAGTTGTCTTTATCTCTGATCATTTCTTTCATCTCTCATTGTTTAATTGCGAATATAATAAAGTAAACAAGATGATGGGGGGGGGGGACTCAATAATATTTAACTTGGGGTAAATGGCAGGTGGGTTGGGGGACTCAATAATGTTTTACATGGGGACAATGGTAGGTGGGTTGGGGGAGGGACTCAATAATGTTTTACATGGGGACAGTGGTAGGTGGGTTGGGGGAGGGACTCAATAATGTTTTGCATGGGGACAATGGCACGTGGGTTGATGGGAGGGACTTAATAATGTTTTACATGGGGACAATGGCAATTGGAGGTCTGTATAGTGCAAACAACAAGTGGAAGCTTGCATTATTATTCTCTGAATAGCCGTCGATAACTACTATTTATTTGCATCTGCATCATTCATAGTTTAGTGTTCATATGAGCCAATGCATGGTTTCCTAACAAACTAAGTACGGTTTCCTAACAAACTAAGCACGGTTTCCTAACAAACTAAACATGGTTTCCGAACAAACTAAGCATGGTTTCCTAACAAACTTATCTATCAGTCATATATCTAAGTTATTATTAACTCTTGATAAATGCCTTTCGCCCTTCTCCCTTCCGGTACCTTCCTTCTCTTGCCTCAAATTCATTGCTACAGCAGGGCTTGACAAACCTGATGGCATCGAGGGATTTTGCTGTTGGTACCCAATGATTATATTTCAGTTGACAGAAACTACCCTACCGATGGCATAATATGATGCAACACCTTTAGTCTGTGCTGTTATTGTGCCACTAATATTTGCCTGCAGTGGTTAAAACAAATTTGTTCTAATGCTAGAAGGTTTTATAGCATCATTAGGAAATGAAAATACCGTACAACAGATTGTTTAATTGATAATTCCACCTCCCTCCCTGACATTCAATTATCATCATAGACTTTCCATGCACGTTTGTCACCAATGACACATTAACCAAGTTACACTGTTTCGTCTTTTTTGGCTTTGTCAGTTATTTTGGTGGTACATTTCGGAAATAAATAAAAAAAATTAATACTATCGGAACAACTAACTTTGACGAGTAAATAGAACGATCGGAGAAAATGTCCCCACCCCCATTTTCACCCATCCTCACTCCCTCAAAGAAGACTGGCCCCAAAATAAACAGGAATTACTTAATGAGATTAATGTTGTTCCATATTGATAAGTACAGCATGACAGGTAACATATAAGTGCTACCCCCTTCAACTCCTACTCACATGGCTACTAATTTCTGTACTTTTATTGCAAATCTTAATTGTAAGTAAGTTTGTAGACTATTCCTACTACTTTCCTGACCCTCACTCCCTCAACCTGGAAGCCTCATCTTCTGTGTAACCAGAATAGGGACATGGATATTCATGATCCCAATTATCCAATCAGGTAAGTATTTACAGACTGCCATTGTGGAATTCACCATTAAAATTCTTGGAATGTCCTGTGACAGATAAGAAGCAGGTCAGTTGGATAACTATTATCTTGAGTGGAGTCTCACAATTGAAGAGCAATTTACAAGATAATAGCATCCATGGATAGAAATGAATGACAGTACAGGTACCATATGCAGATCTGACATTGTAGTAAGCCTATATGTACACTTTGTGTGAGTCATAGTAACAATGTAGGAACTGATAAGAATGCTACTGGTGTTTTAAAGATGTCAATGGATATGGGTATGGTGATATTTAAATGTTTTGGAGGGAAAGGTGATTTTGAGCTGAACTGTTGATGTTGGCTATTTTATTTCCTGGTGGTGATGTACCTGTTTGAGCAGTTCTGTTTTACAATTGCAGGCAAGTTTATATGGAGGTTTCATTCCTATTTAATACTTGTTTGGGCTTACAGTTGTATCAGAAAGCATTGGCAATCATAGACATGACCATGTAGGGTTTCTTTGCAGTTAAATATATTTAAAGTAATCTTTTCTTGAGTCAGTCTATTATATATTGACTTCCTTCTTCTCTCTCCACTCCCCCTCTGCCGGGCCAGCCTTCCTTATCCTATCCTTATTGTCCTCCCACTTCTTCATTGTCCTCCCACTTCTTCATTGTCCTCCCACTTCTTCATTGTCCTCCCACTTCTTTGCCCATCAGGTCATTCTGTGCTGGCATATATGCTGACTAGTCTTGACAATCCAATGATGTTGTAATTCTGCCTTTCATACTGTTTTTATTTGGTGAAACCCTGGAAGTATTAATCAGGTTAAATGATAACTTGCTTTGTTTCTTTTATTCCCCACAGAGAGAAGAGAAATCAAAGCACACCTGAGTAAGTTAATGTTGATGTGCAGTAAAAAATAATCAAACGACATCAAATATGACTATGAATGACTATGCATGTTTTATCTTAACTTTAATCAGACCGAGGGATTTCCACCAACAATTTTAGGAGGGGCACCAACAATTCAGGAAGTGAACAATGCTTGTGTCCTGTAGCTTGTGAAGTTTGTGTACTCATGATGGTGTCTAGGAGGTGGGGGAAGGGGAATAGTCCCCTGTGCTGCTGCCTGACTAGGAGGTGGGGGAAGGGGAATGGTCCCCTGTGCTGCTGCCTGACTAGGAGGTGGGGGAAGGGGAATGGTCCCCTGTGCTGCTGCCTGACTAGGAGGTGGGGGAAGGGGAATGGTCCCCTGTGCTGCTGCCTGACTAGGAGGTGGGGGAAGGGGAATGGTCCCCTGTGCTGCAGCCTGACTAGGAGGTGGGGGAAGGGGAATGGTCCCCTGTGCTGCTGTCTGACTAGGAGGTGGGGGAAGGGGAATGGTCCCATGTGCCGTGTCTGACTAGGAGGTGGGGGAAGGGGAATAGTCCCCTGTGCTGCTGCCTGACTAGGAGGTGGGGGAAGGGGAATGGTCCCCTGTGCTGCTGCCTGACTAGGAGGTGGGGGAAGGGGAATGGTCCCCTGTGCTGCTGCCTGACTAGGAGGTGGGGGAAGGGGAATAGTCCCCTGTGCTGCTGCCTGACTAGGAGGTGGGGGAAGGGGGATGGTTCCCTGTGCCCCGGCCTGACTGCAAGCTTGTCTTGAATATAGTTCTTCCTTTACTCCATCTACTGGGCACCCAACCCCACATTCAATTTCTTTTCCATTACACCGAGCTTTAGTTACTGCGTTAATGTTGTACAGACCAATGTAAATGAATCAGGTAGCTAGAAGTAAGGACCCCACAATTTAAGACAAGTCCTCAATCATGAGATTAAAGCAGAAGCTTCCCAACTTGGCTTTTTCTTTACTTACAAAATCTTCTGCTGTACCTACAGACATATATTAGTGCAAAAAATTAGAATCAAATACCTTCTTACCAAGGTTGGACATGTATTTATATTCCAAGTTTCAAGTACTTAAAATTCATGAATTGGTAACAAGAAAACTTTCATAGCTGATATGATAAGGCACATATCCCGATGCGGTAAGGCTTTTTTGGGAAATACGCAAACAGTGATAGGATATGATATGATATGAATGATGTAACAAGGATTTCTATATTAGTATTCAATTTATCATAAACTATTGTTTTTACAATACAAAGAGGATAAAAATCTAGGGTATAAGAAGAGGACCAAATTGTTAAACCTAATGGATGCTTCTTATGTTACCATGTTAACCCCCTCCCCACCCCCAGATATGAGAATTCACCCCAAAAGTGTTTTCCAGGGATTCAGTCACTTCTTTGTTTGAAATCCCAGTGCCAAACCCTTGTTCAATATAGTAGTATAGTATATGCACAAATAAATCAAAGAAAATGGTAGTAATTTGTTGTTTACTTTGTGTGGGATGTAAAGTTGCCATGTAATGCCAAGTTAGGGTATTGTTTGTTACTTTGTTCCTTTCTTTCCTGTTTTCCAACCGTGGAGTTTGTTCAAAAGATGCTGACTGTTTTACCTGTTACAATGGAATCAAAAGGGTTCAATTTATTTGAAAACAGGGCAATCTTAAATCTTGCTCTATGTTGGGAAAATAAAATAATCATTTGTAGCAAGTTTCTTTAGACATGGTGACAATTATATGTCTGGGTCAGGCCTGAAATTTTGGAATGAATATTTTGTAACCTTGATACTATAGAACCCCACACAAAGACATTACAAAAAGCATACACGATCATTTCATAGGTGTAAAGTGATAATACAGAACACAGTAGGGAATAATGTATCCAGTATCATGGAGTACACAGTAGGGAATAATGTATCCAGTATCATGTAGTACACAGTAGGGAATAATGTATCCAGTATAGGAATAAAATATAAACATTAGGTTAACCAGTCAATCATGATTTTGTGGAGTATGTAAATGTTGACCACTTTATTAAAACAACTTTTACCAATTCATTTTGATAACAGTTTGAACAATATTTGCTACAAATGTTGCAAGGATTACAAATGTGGGTTAATATCTTGACTGGTTTAAGTTTCATGTCATGTAAGTCAACTAAATGAGATTTTCTGTTTAATTTTGTAAGTTACTTTGCACAGGTGATGAAAATTTAATTATATGCAAAATTATCTGGTTTATCAATTCTTACTTATACATAGCTTGTTTATGAACTATCATTTCGCGAAAAAACTCATGAAGCACTTTTAAGTTGATGAACTGTAATTTTGGTTAATACTAGATAAGTTTGGTACAAAGATTGACAGCCTACATGTAGAGAGTTGCTTAAAAAGGGCTGACTTCCTAGGAAGTCGACACATTTTCAAACCTGCCAATACTTAATATCATCAATCAAGCTATAAAAATCAGCACAGGAAATTTGAAATGAGTTATGACAGAAGGCAGGAATGGCATATTTGTCACCTTAATTATATTTTTAATCATGACAGACAATACGTGGAGCTTGTCAGATTTAACAGTGGTTCTAAAAACATTTCTTGTTTATCCAATACATTAAATTCAGAAACTAAGTTGAACCATCTAAGAGTCTCACAGAATGAGTGCCTGTGAATGCCTGCCGATTTATTTAATCAATAATTTACTTTCATTTGACAAAGAAGTAACTATTTGGAGGGTGTCAGTGAGATCAGGGATGAAGTCTCATTATGTATTCCATTATAAGTATGACCCACCAGATTCCAAACTCGATATGTGTACTCTGTTGTGTACAAAACAGTTGAAATGCTGAGCTCAGAAAGTGTTGATCTTTGTATTATTGGGATATTGGTACAATAAACAACAAACTTTATGGATAAGGAAATTGAAAATAAATAATGGCAGTAACAAGGAAGTTCTAGTTTGTCCTGACATTACTATACTATTCACTGAAGGAAGTGTCTGGGGAAAATACTTCTGTAGTCAATGGAATTGGATGAACCATGCAAGCCAACTAATATTCTACTTCACTCTTTGATCAAAATCCAGGTTATGAACCATTAGTAAATTGATTACAGTTTGGCCCGAATTTACCCTTTAATTAAGTAGGGTTTATGTGTATACATTCTTGGGAACATATCTAGGCTAAATAACCTTTATTGCCAACATTATAGTATCTAGTGTATCTAGATGCATTATAGTATCTGGTGTATGTAGATGCATTTTAGTATCTGGTTTATGTAGATGCATTTTAGTATCTGGTTTATCTAGATGTTTTCTGTGTTTTATATAATGTTCTTTTGCTTATATTTTTAAATGAGACATTTGAATGAAAGTATTAAGAATGTTACAAAAACATACATTGGAACAAATATGGCTTGCAAAATAATAATTTCATACATGAGCAGATCACCCCCCTCCCCCCCCCTCCCCCTTCCTTCCCATGCCCCTAAAGCAAAGAGAACACCAGGATAATAAGGTAAAACAAGAAAAAGAAGGAAAGGTGGAAAGCAAAAATGACTTCCTGTATGCTTCTGTGTTGGTGTTAGCTTCAGTGCTTGTTTACATGTCTTGGATATGATGAGCAATGTGGCTTATCTCACAATATAACTGCTAGTCAATATAACACATTTCTCTCTAATTGGCTTTTATTGCATATCATAACTAGACCCTGCCTCTTGTCACAAGTTATGTGGAGAGAAATATTTATGGCCTTGTGATCCTTTCAGTTTCAGAATTTATCAGGCATGTTTTGAAGAGTTGATGAAGATATAGCATGAATTGGGTTAATTTGATTAGGTCTATACCAGATCAAGTGAGGTACATTTGTGTCCTTAAATATCACATATGCTTAGCAATTGTCCTTAAATATCACATATGCTTGTTAGTAATTACCCTTAAATATCACATATGCGTAGCAATTATCCTTAAATATCACATATGCTTAGCAATTATCCTTAAATATCACATATGCTTGCAGTTACCCTTAAATATCCGTATGCTTAGCAGTTACCCTTAAATATCACATATGCTTAGCAGTTACTGTCCCCAACTGTTTCAAAGTGATAAAGTATTCTCAAACACTATTGGTGCAAACTGTATCTGCAAAAAGACAAAGAATCTTTCAAATTTCTTTAGTAATCCTGGAGATTTGACCTGTTTCATAATACTTTGTTATACAGTTACTGGGATATACTAAGACCTAATGCTGTTTAACAGTAGGATAGTAAACAAGACTCATGCAAAAAGAAACGTCTAATGCCGGTAATTTGACCTAGTTTCGAATGAGGTGTAACAGAAGTGTTAAACACCACCATCGATCCTAGAAAATACAAACACAGCTTGCTACCGTCGGTAATTAGACACTAGTGTACAGTCAGTAAATACAGCTGGGGTCAATACCCACAGCACAGTATACAAACGATACAGCGATGGACATCTCAGGTCCAGCTAAAGATAACAAGGTGTCACGTTTCATTACTGTCTGCATTTTGTAGCGACACGAACAAAATGTCACTTGCAAGCAACAGAAAGTAACTTTTTCAGATGGCCGCTCGCGGTTTGGGGCGAGTCTTCAATGCCTTTAAGCAAAATTGGCAAATGTATTGCAATTTCTTATAGTGCACCTTTAATAGGTATAAATCACTACGATACGATAGGATATGATATGTCTTGTAAGTGTCTAGTATAAATCATTACACATTTATTATAATGTTACTCTCTGCACAGTAGGTATGTACTACAGTACCCTCATGCACTTATTACACAGTGTTACAACAGCTACTCCAGTTCATGTGTTTCCAAATCAATGAAATTACAATAAGCCAACTATTCAGTGGAACAAAAGTAGTACTGTATTGAATATGTACAATTAATATTACAGGCAGCAGATGTGGGTATAGATGAGTGATGTAATCCTTAAGAGAGATCTGGAGGGTTAGGCGAAGGAAAATTTATATTTGCCTGTAAAACAGGACAGGACGATTGCATTTGTTGGTTAAACTTGTACTAACATACGTAGGTAGGTAAAAGTTTACTTTTACTTTTCTTCATTGTCACACTGCATTTTACCTAGTGGCGGAGCTAGGGGTATTGGTCAGGGGGGCGAGAATGGTCTGTAGGGGCGCTTTCGACACTATCTAAGCTGAGAGCCACCACAGGTTGGCGCGGAGCGTACAGAAATTTTTTGAGTAAAGATACTCCCTAGATGGCAAAAAATGACCCTTTCAGGGCCTTGCTAATTTGCAGTTAACGAAGAATAAATAGCTGTTAGAGCATTTTGTCAGAAAATTACACCAACAAAATGTGACAAATGTCAATAGGTAGATGAGAGCGCAATAAAAAAGTCAATAATCTTGAATAAGTAAAAAGTGGTAAAAAGCTGAAAAGGGCGCCAGCAGTCCATTTGAGTCCGCCAGGGGGGGGCATCCGCCCCCCCCCCTGACTGTATGGACGCTCCGCCACTGATTGTACCTGCAATACCCTAACTTTCAGTTCAGGTATTGTGGACTTTATGTTACCACTGCACATGAGTGCATTCATATTGTAATGCATCCATCCAGTTTTGAAGTCGCAACTTAATTAAGATTTTGAAAAGAAGCAAAACATACTTTCTGGTTGTACATCTATGACAAAGCATTCGTTCACCTGTGATACAACAGCTATATATGACCATCTCTCCAAAATGTCAGGCAGGAATTGAATTCGACCATATTCATTTCTACTTGAGGTAAAAGGCATATATGCTATGCTATGCCTGTGTGAATGTATGTATGTGACACTTGCTTGTAAACATGGAGAAAAGTTAAAAACGTAAAAAAAATAGACAAAAATATTTGTTTTAGACTGGATTTTATTTAGTTTTTCAAGCCTTTTGTGCCGACAACTCGCTTGAAAAAAAAATGGAAAAAAACCTAAATAAAATCCACTACTAACATATATGTTCAATACCACGAGCACATGTCATGTCTTCGAGAGTAGGAGCCTACGCAGTTCGCTGCTTCTGGCAGCCACACCATCAATGATATTTTTAGTGTCAAGTTTGGCCAAGATCCTTTTCTCCACAGACATCAACACGAACGCCTCAAGATGTTCTTGTGTCATTGTACAAACACCCTACTGTATGTGGGTCATTTTTATTCATACATAATCTCTCAGGACTTAGCTACTGAGTGATATCCAAATAATGTAATAAGATTTTACATTTTTTTACTTCGTTTTCTGGAGGACGAGGTGCAGATTAATACAATCTGTATTCTCTGCCAATGCTATGTATATGTCAGAATGCATTGGTCACCGTACTTGTATATCTTGTCATAACAATATTAGCACGGACGGGTTGCCAATAGCACGTTCTTTTGTTACAGACTAACAGACTAACTAACATGGTGAAAATAAATTTTTACACAGCCCATCTGTATTCTATTAACTACTGTGAAAATGGGCTGTAATTTTTACCAGGCTCCCCAGCCCACCGGCCCACCAGGCATTGCCGGTGTGGCCAGTCCGCCACTGGTTACATGCATACTCTATTTAGAAGCTGTAACATTAACGTTTATGGATATGTGTTACATGCATACTCTATTTAGTTGTCACATTCAAGGGTATGGATTTGTATTAAGTATTTACTCTTTATGGAAACTTACAGTCAAATGTATCGATAATGTGTTCCATATACAGATCCAGTTACTTAACAAAACAGCATAGTATGATACAGGTATAGCAACAGGCCTGTTATCCAAAATGCTTCAACTCTATTCAATAGACATATTGGTCTCAAGCAGGGGCCGTATTTGATGTTTAAAAGTTGGGGGGGAACCCGGGGAAGGGGTTTAAGATGAGAGGGTGTCCCCCTCTCCTTGAGAATTTATTTATTTTATCTAAAGTCCTTAGATGTAATATGGTACAATATTTATAAGTTATTTCCCAGTACTAGTTGTGTATTTGAAATTGTAATTATGCTATCTGCATAAAAGTGTTGCCAGATTTTTAATGCGACATAAAAATAACATGGATTTAAATGAGAATTGTCACAATAGCTGTTGTAATGGCATTATGAATAAGTATAAAAGTATGACAGAGTTGTTAGTATTCCTGTAGCATTACCAACCAAATTACTGACCGAACTGGATAAAAAGCCAACTCAAGGTCTGGGAAAAAGTGGGGGAAATGCCCCACCTTGCCCTCCCTCCCCCCTCCCCCCTCCCCCACCCACATAATCCTGCCTATAGTCTCAAGACATACAATATAACTACCAGTGGAAAGCAAAACTGAAGAAGTAAAATGTTGTTTACCTATTTCCTTTCTTGCCATCATCTTTAGAATTCAGCTGGCCCATCACAGTATGATCCGGCAGGCCAGCCAAGAACTCCGAAGTTTATCAAACAGACGAGACGGCGGTCCGACTCCTGTCGGTAGCAACACCCCTCAGATGGCTGGTACTCCGTAAGTCAACATTTGTTCCATTCACCAAGTTATACATGAAACTATTAACTGCTACCAGCTCTGTATATCTCAGCTTGTAAAATCAGTTTAGAAATATTCCATGAAGTAAATATGATCTATGACACTCAAAGCAGATCTTGTTGGTATTACAATCAGTCAACAATGAATGGCTACATGTACTGCTACACATCTAATTCCTAGCAGTAAGTAACACTGCATTCTGGTCTATTCTCTGACTTTATTATTTTCTTTTCTATTCTTTTGCTTTTCTTTCCTCAATGTGAAACTGAAAGTTACCTGATGATTCTTTGATAGTTGAATTTGTTTTCAGCTTTTTTATGTTTGCTTTATTATTACATCTTCAATCATAACGATGCATTTAATTAGTTCTATGTTTGCAGGACTCTGAACCCTTCAATGTCACTACATATTTGAATACATTCACAAAACGTTTAAGTTACATCAAAGATGGAAAATGAAATATCAACTTCCAAGGCAATATATTCAACACTTAATATATGTTGCACAATGACATTATACTGGAGAAAGTTCCTTTCCTTATGTTGCGATTTGAACGTGGCATGACTACTTCGTACAGTGAGTTGCAGTGTGTTGCTGAGTAAAGCATTGTAATGTTAGTGATGAGGCATTACAATGCATCTGTTGGCTTCCTCAAGTAAATTTCTTCTTGCATTCAGGTACACTGGCAAATTATTATTATTATTTAGTAAAATCCATCCACTGACAGTTTGCGATGACACAAATAGCTGAAACGAAATAGTTTGCTTTCGCTTAAGTATGCTTACTCACTCAGTGTACAAAATTGCCTTTCTCCGGTGGTATGTTGAATATAGTTAGTAATATTACCAACAGTAGCTTAGAAACAACATACCTTGTGGTCAACTTTGTCAAGCTTTTCTTTCCTTGCTCATAAATAATCCGTGACTGTCTGGCTAGAATGCTGTCCACACAAACCATTCTGGTTCTGAACAGCGATTGCTCCTTGGACAGTATTGGATCAATATGAAAATGGTTCACCATCTGTTGGCACTCATTAGTAGCATTGTATCGTCCTCCTATGAATGGTTAATTCAGTTACAGGAACTGAATGAAAGATTTTATTAGCCATGCACTTATACCAATATGAATTTATTACCTTAGGGAGCAGAAAGTGAGTATTTTATACTTACACAGTACTGATTGAGATGTCAGTGTGTGATTACCATTGTAGGTTATAATGCCTTAAGGCTTACAAGGTTTGATGTTTTACCTTCCTGTCAATAACTGTTCCTGTTAATAAACTCTAAGGACTGTTGCTACACATGGCAGATTATAATATTATCATGTATGAATTGTCAGTCTACTGCAAACAGCAATGATTTGGGCAGCTTTTATTGGAGATTACAACAAACAGCTTTCTGGTTTCATGGATTGGCTTGGGTGATGGATTAGATAAAACCCAATATTAATGAGCATACTGCCAGCTGAGGGTTGCTTATAAGTAATAAGCTGCATAACTTTGCTGTTCTTCCAAAACAACTTTAGTATGGACTTCTAGCATCAACTGTGAGGAACTATTCCGTTAACTATAAATCTGAAGGATGAACAGCTAGGCATTTGATATTTACAAATTTCTTTACAAAGAAGTCACAGTTAATTTTCACAATTGTTGCAATTAGTTACCAGCAAGATAGAAGATTTCCAAACATGGCTACAATGTCTGTATCCACAGAGAAGACTGCTGTTTTTAATTTGATTTGATATCCAGCGAATTACAATCAGATTATCTCCAGCAGCCATGTGGAGTGTTGTCCCGGCAGAGTAGTAGTTCATTGTTAGTGTGACAACCAATATAAGATGGTTGTAATGTCATAGAGCGCTAAGCTGTCGGCTAATCCTTCCAGGTAGTTAATCATCTCTCCGCTCTCTCACCACTGGCATTCACTCTTATCCTTCCTCCAAACTACCGTAAATCAATTGTCCGGGAAGTATTTATCATCACCCCCTTATGAAAGGTCGTTAATTACCTTCTCCTTCAGCCTCCCAGAGAGGTGACCCATTTAGGATGCATGTAGTTGTACATTGGCTGTAGACTGCTGTGGTGTAATGACATCAGTGCTACTATGAATGGCATTATGTACAATGGAAAGATAACTGTAATATTTAGTTTCACTGCAGAAGAGACAAGACTAATTAACCAAAGAACAGGATATTGAGTACATTGCCACTGCATTGCAACATTGAAAGCAACTTTCCAAATTCATTCCAAACTTGAATTTTACTTAAACTACTGTATGATTGCAGTTGGTACTGTGCTTCAGCTTGGATATATTACAATGTATGCCATATTTAAAGGTTTTAATATTACATAGTGATGATGTGTCTGTATGATTACATTACATGGTGTTGAGTTTGTAATACTGTACCATATATGTATGAAAGTATACTGTAATATTTGTAATAACATACATGTATGGTAATAACATTATAATAACATATGGTAATACAATGTATATGTAATCACATGTTCATCCTACATCAAGTGATTATAATAACATATGGTTATACTATGTGTATGCATAACATATATATATGGTAATACTATGTGTATCCTACATGAGTGCTTATAATTACATGTATATGGTAATACAATGTGTATCCTATATGTAATAACATTGTATGGTAAAACTATGTGTACCTACATGAAATACTTATAATAACATATATGGCAATACTATCTATACCTGCATGAAGTGCAGGTAATAACATATTGTAAAACTATTTTTATCCTGCATGAAGGGCTGTTTCCTTCTATCCTCATGTTATATGTTCAACTGTAACTTTTCTTCTTCTATGCAGTAATATGAGAGGAAAGAGGACAACATCCAGAGCAGTACTGCCCCATCAGACCCCACCCCCACCCTACAGACTACCCCCAGAGGCTCGGAAGAAAAAACAGGAGTCAAGTTTCAGGTCAGTCATAAGTAGTTCTTTGCACTTTGCCAGAAAGTTGAGCTTTCATTTAAAAAAGGAAAGTAAGTAATTATCACTTCACTGTCACTGCAGGATAATCACACCCATGCTACACCTCCTGCTAGGAGCAGTTTGATAACCCTGATATTGCCCTTGTTAATCCAACACATAGTTCCATAGAGGTACTGTCATCTCAGTCTAAACAGGCAGTCATCAGTGGTCAGTAGTTATGTAAATGTCAGATTGTAATTTATAGATCTCAGAACAGCTGGATGGAATAAAGAAATAGGTAAGAAAAATGACATAAAAGTTATTTTTATGAGTACAGAGTAATATGATTATATATTACTGCCATCTTTCCCCAGCAATCCAAGGGACAGCAGACGTTTATCCGAACCAACCCAAGCCAAAGGTAAGTTAATTGAACTGACCTCTTAAATATCCTGCTACATATATCAGCAGTCATAAGATTGTTGTAGGCAGGCTAAGAAAACAGTTCATTAATTATTCCTGAACAAGAAACAGACGTAATCAGTGATTACCTAAGGCAAGTAATGGAACAGCCCTCCATTTGCCCTGCTTATTAGTGTAGTGGGACTCCCTATTCTCTCATCTCAGAATTGGACTAATTCCATTTGCCCTGCATATTAGTGTAGTGGAACTCCCTATTCTCTCATCTCAGAGTTGGACTAATTCCATTTGCC
>KN885467.1:108038-121420 GCA_000934455.1 Apostichopus parvimensis | reverse complement strand
CAAAAGCGAAAAGAAAAAGTCTTGGTTCTTTAGGATGATTCGCGCATACAAGGAAAAGTACATCGCCATGACGACAGGTCCTTCCTGGTAAAGATAAACAGTTACGTAATCACAATACAAATAGCAAAGACACTCCCCTTACAGATAAAATTATCTCAAGGTATCCTGAAGCCAGAAAACCAGATCTTCAACTTTCACCAACCAATGTATACTTTAAGTTGTAATCCATAAGCCCTTGCGGGTTTCTTCCACATTTGTGGTTGCTTAAGCATCGTAAAAATAACTGCTGATTATTATTATTATAATGTCACAATAGTACCCACAATGCAACACAGCTGCATGACACGAGATAAAAAAGACGCTGTCTAGAAGACAAACAAACAAGAATGCTCCCTGTGTTTGATTAAACCTACAAGAGCTTTAGCTGATAAAATGTTGTTACAACTTACAAGGAAGATCTGTACTTGACATCGACCATTATTGCCTTGTAAATCATAAATATGTAAATCAGAAAACAACACCCATACTAGGAGGACCCAGTCCACATTTCACCACAACCAGAAGATCATTGTGTATATTAAGTTACTTAATAATAATTAATAATTTCATATTTTTATATAACGCCTTTCCCAAAGGCTCAAAGCGCTTTACAATATTACCCCGGTCAACGATAACCTGTCAAACATAGAGACAATCCCTCCACACGGCAGCTGCTAAACTGCGCCCAGCTGACAGTTTTATCTCACAGGTCCCCCATTTATACACCTGGGTGAAGAGAGGCAATGGAGATAAAGTGCCTTGCCCTAAGGACACAACGCAACGATCTGGCCAGGACTCGAACCTGCAATCCTTAGATCACAAGTCCACTGCCTTAACAACCACTTGATCACAACGCTCCCCTCGGATTTGGAGAAATCACGAGGACACAAATGAAAGTTAATCGAAAGGAATATATCACTACCTGGCCGCCAAGGATGAGTTCAAGAACGCCGATGAGGAGATTTTGGAAAAGCTGCGGTCCTTCGGCTGGAAACACCCGAAACACTATTTCTATAAGCTGTGATGGGGGGGGGGGGGAAAGATCAAAAGAAATTTTATAATATAAAATATTCTGGCGAATATAAAGTTGGTGTCAAAACTTTGCATTCAATATTTTCAGCAGACCTTTTTTATAATCCTAGCAATTATAAAGGTTTAACTTAAAATGTTTAAGAAAATAAAAACTTTGGTGTATTAAAATTCCATTGTTCAGTATATTTTTGCTCATTTTACTGTTGAAGATTAAGATAAAATTGCATATTGTGATCTTTGGTCTGGGAGAGTTTATATATATTAGAGCACTGTAATATCACTGCAAATATCCAGTAAATTGTGTTCAAACCATACTTTAAAATCTGAATCTCCATCATGTGAACTACTATCATACAAAAAATACATATAAGAAAAAAAAATTAAAATAAAAGTACAAAAACCTACATTTAATCTTGTCACGATATTATACCATCCTAAAATAACCCCTGATAACCTTACCATTCAACCCAATATTTTTCCTGCAGTTGAAATAACAAAAATATCAAAAATATAAAAATTATGTCCTCTCTTTGATACTTCGGTTTTCTGTCCAATGTTATTCATATTACCTAATTCAGATTAGTAGAGCTTTGAACATGACAGAGTTCATTGTGTTACGGTTTATATTCTTTGCTTACTTACCTTCATTACTGTTACAATCCCCTCTGCCCTGAGGTCGGACAGTATGTTGGAACAACCTGCTACTAATGCTGGGGCATATGCCTGAAAATTGTAGAAAAGAGCAAATTCAAGGGTTTCCAACATATGAATCTTCAGATCACAGCATAAAATCACAGGACAGAGGAAAAAAATCTTCCTTTTCTGCCACCACATACCCTAACTCTTTCACACTCCCCCACAACCTTCACACGCTCCCAACCCCTTCACTCTCCCAACCCCTTCACTCTCCCAACTCCTTCACCCTCCCAACCCCTTCACTCTCCGGACCCCTTCATTCTCCCAAACCCTTCACACTTCTCCAACCCCTTCCCACTAACACCAACCCACTCCCCCAAACTATTCACACCCCCAACCCCTTGACACTCCCAACCCCTTGACACTCTTCCAACCTCTTACCACTAACTCCAACCCACTCCTCTGAACTCTTCACACCCCCCATTCCCTTTCCAGTGCTCCACACCTAAGCATAACCTTTATTTTTCACACTAGTACACATGAGTACAGGATATTTGTCAATTACAAACGATTCATATTTTTCATTGTTTTCAACAGTTTCAATTTGTATTAGCTTGGCTATACCAATGGCATCCGCATACCTGCATGCTTCCTGACTGATTCCATAATATTCAATTAGGTTTGAACTTGTTTGTGTCTTTGATGCACAATCCTGATATTCCTGTTTACAGGAACATTGTACAGTTTTAACTACCATTTCTATTCTCAATAGTAAATACCATGACTTCTGATTTATATAATAAAGGTTTCTAAGTATTTTAACAATTTACTCCCTAATCCTATATCTTAAATCAAGAATAGTTCAATTTTAGGGAAACCATGAATATTCTGTCATGAACAAGTCAGAGCTTATGATTAATACAATGAATTAATTATTCCTCTTTTGTTTTTATCATCTGAACGAACCATACTAACATATCTGTCATGTCAACCAACGAATGACTATAAGATAGCACCTTTTTATCACAATTGCTGCTATAATTTAAACGGATGTCCGATGAAAATAAAATATATATATATTAATAAAAAAAAATCAGTGCAAGTATTACTCACTGGCTGTGGCATTTGGGTTCCAAGGGTTTGCGTGGGGGAGGGGTTAATATTCTAGGAAGCCCAACCATGGTTAACAATGTTTTGATGAGCTTATCCTATGTCCTGTTTTGAACTTATTCTACTTTGCTAATTAATATAAATCTTTACATTACCTCCATAAACTGTTGTCTCCCCAGTAAAACGTAAGCTCCAACAATATGGAAACACGTCTTAAGATTTTCACTACCAAGTTCTGAAGAGCAAAATCACACAGAAAATAGGAATCATTTAAAGAAGCACAAAAATGTCTGCCAGAAACCAACAATGCCATAACCGCAATGTTTTACCAGAAACCATCAAAATCACAACAATGACTTTGGGACTGTTTGACTGTTCAGACAAAAATACCAGGTACATGAAATACCAGGTACATGAAATACCAGGTACATGAAATACCAGGTACGTGAAATACCAGGTACATGAAATACCAGGTACATGAAAGTCCAGGTGCATGAAATACCAGGTACCTGAAAATGTATCCTGCTAAAATGATGACAAAAAGCCTAGGCTTTGTGGAAGAAAACAAAATATCATATTCAGCTTACAGGGACAGAGCATTTCTGTCTGGGATTAAACTGTTAATAACAGCCTAATCAGCCCTACCACAAAGCAGATGTACCTAGCTTAGCCTACCTTGCTGAAATTGGGTCGTTTTTAAAATGAAAGAAATTTGTTCGAAAGGATCACCAACGACTGAGAGCTGGAGAGCTCAGCTGGTAAAGCATCAGGATTTGTAATCCTGAGGTTACTGGTTTGAATCATATTCTGGCCCAAAAAATATCTTTGCTCTTTCGACAGTTCTGTTTTTTAATTTTCCCGGTCAATTTCTCCAACGTTGAATTGCTGATACAATATACAATCTTGTTTAACCACCACATCTGTTCTTCAGACAACCTTAAAGGAAAGACCACGTTGTTCGAGAAAAACCGGTAAAACTGATGTCTACTTGAATGACGACTTTTGGTGATATTTTTCTCCACAGCTGCAGGTTTTGTGGTAAAGTTCATCTTATAGAAAGAAAGTTCAGAATAAAACTTAACACAGACACAGATCACCAAAGCTAGCTAATAGAAGAGAAAAATCTGTTGTGATAAAAACTGTGGGTGGATTCTTTTGTAATGTACAAAGCATACAAAGGAAGGAATCTTACCAAGTAGTGGAGGCATATTGTCGAATAACTGAAGCAAATCTGGGGTCATCGTCGCAGCATTTTGGACCGTTTCAAACCTAACAATAACGAAATATACAAATATCAATAATCAATATATGGACACTTATTCAATATTAAGTAAAGATATGTGCAAGAAATAGTGAAAAAATATCCATGCTTTTACTTCCTAATTGCCTTCAAACCCAAAATGACAGTTGCCTCCAAAAAAAAAAAAAAAAAAATACTGCAGATGTTGCAATACACATAGATAAAGCAATAATATCATAATGAATTGAAAGAAATTTAGCAATTATAGTAGGTTAATAGAATACTCCATAATGGCTCGGAAAATACTGATAATTCCTGGCTATTTTATTAAGAAATTAATCAAGTTTAAATGACTTTACAATAGACAAAGATCAGACATTATGCCAGACAATGTATCGTCTGCATCAATTAATAACAAAAAAACGATAACAAAATCTGTTTAACAATGGTAACCATTGTCATTAGCAGACTTAATTTTTTTTTCTTTTTGGTATTGTTGAATAAAATACCCTGGTATTACAAACTTGTGATATCAAAGAATTGGTGCCAATACAAGCCAGTCATAATAGAAATGGGCAAACTGGAAATAATTATAACAGAAGAACAGGATGAATTGCTAATGCTCATAAGGCAGGGGTGGGCAACCTTTTTGAATGAATGTATGTATGCATGTATATGTGATCTTCCCGCAAGCAGGAACTCGCGAAAGAAGCCATGGAGGCTTATAGACTCGCAAGCTGACTGAAGCCAATCTCTCGGCACACATCCATTTAACGTCCATGTCGGGAAGTTGTTATTGAACAACACCCTTGCCAGACGACACACATTGCTGTCGGCGGGGAATCGAACCGGGGATCTCATGACTGGGAGACGCCGGCGTTAACCACTAGGCTATACACTCCGCCATGAATGGACCAGATATAAGGAGTGAAAAATTGACTGGGCCTCACCTAACCAACGACCTGCTGTTGATTTCAAACCTTTGATTCCGAGGACTTTCAAGCAATAGGTAAGTGTACTTAATCTGTATTCACCAAAACATAATGTCAATACAGTACAGTTGATAATTGATGGGGATAATAGGCCTACCTGACAGTATCATTAGTGCTGATAAATTCAGCTAGCTCGTTTTTTGTGATGATGTAAAATATATTGATTGTTTTTTTTCTTGAGACATCTCACAGGCCGCCAAAACATCACCGGCCGGCCGCATGTGACGTGGGCTGTAGGTTGCCCACCCCAGTCATGAGAAGTGCCAAACTAAGGAAACTAGCAGACTCACCATAAGTCCAGCCCATCTTCGAGAAGGTACACGTGGGGTGGTTGCGATACGTCTGTGCTGAACTTAACCACAGGTATTAGGAAAGGATACAAATTAGCACTGAGAGTTCCTAGACCCTGCCAATGATCAAATATAAATAAAAGATTAAAAAATTTATTTTGAGACCTGGCAAAAATTAGGAACATTCCAGTTGCAGTTGCTGAAAATTCTCTACATCAACAGCAAAATACCATATCTTTCATTAGAAGGTTCTCCTTTCATAAAGGGGGGAGGGAGGAGGGGGGGAGGGGTGGGGCAGGTGTTTTGTCTGTTGCTGAGAACCAGCTCAAAGTAACAAACTTACCTACAAGTCATCTAACATGCTTTCACCTTTTCTCAGAATTTGTTTTATTGTCCCCAGTTTGAATCTCCCACCCAACCCCCCCCCCATTTCTAACTCTTCCTATCCACCCTTATTCACCTCATCCCCCACCTCCCCCATCCCTCAGATTAAAGATGAGGAGGGTACGTACCTGCACGAGACAGATGAGGGTGGTGAGTATTGCACACCTTAACATATTGTGATCAGACGACTCCTCCCAGAGCATAGGCAGGTACTGTGCCAGACTGCTGGCGTGGGGTCTGATGTGCGACCCCACCCTCTCGATGATGAACGACAGTACGTGCAGGATGTGCATCTGTTGAGAAGGTCATAGGTCACTTTATAGAAAATAATTAGAACAATGAAATATTGAACAAAAGACACAAGTAACATTGAGTATTATACCAAGGATACTACTTGCAAGGTCTTTGGTCGTTTGAAAAAGTCTCTAACGGATGAGAGTTTTCACTTTAAAACTCGACACCGTTTCATCAAGTTTTTGTCTGTCAAAATTATAGTTATTGCAGTGGAAGAGATTCACCATTGAAGAGATAATCCATCCAAGTTTCTTATTAAAGCCAATAGGTCACACATTACTATCCCCTCCAACCCCCCTCCCCACCCCACCCCCCGTCCCCCTCTCCAGTTATCACCATGATATAAAAGACGTTGGTTTATGTAAAATATGCACTTCAACAGAAAATGTCACTGAGAGAATGTCTCCCACTTAGGAAAAGTGAAATGGTGAAAGTTTGTGGCTGGAGAAAGAATCACAAGTATTGAGATGAGTGAAAGATATCTTTCCACTAACTTCAATACTGAAAAAAAAGGGACACTATTAATACATTGGATTAAAACTAATGTTATGGAATTATCTGTACTGATTACTTTTCCCCAAAACGTTCGGTATTTTCTTACCTTAGAATCACATTCCGACACTTGTTGTAGTAGACTAAATAGGAGAGAAACACTTGACTCTAAGAACTGTGTCAAGAAGAAAAAGACATTTCAATAAGACAAAACAAACAACAAGAAAACACTAGAAAAATAAATTCAAAAATAACAAACCAATCTTCTGTCACTTTTTCTTTTTCATCCTGATCCCCCCACTTTACAGAAACTTTTCCAAAACGTTCCAATTATTGCTTGTGAAATGCTTTCGATGAAATTAACGTACTAAGTCGCTCCAACTTCTCTCAAACTCAGAGATTGCTATTTAGCAAGTATCTGATGGTTTCCATTTGAATTTAGCAATTTTTTTCAATGTTGATGTTAAACTCACGATTCCCAGGGAGAAACAATTTCGACGGTATTTTGTAACTGACAAACTTGATATGAACTGACAATTCTGCTAAATTAGCTGGTATGGTGGGATGGTGAGATTACATTATGGGAACAAAATCATCAGGTTCAATTTGAAATGTTACTCTTAATCGACTCATCACTCAAAACTGACATCATCACTTCAATCCTCGCATTGACATGATATAATAATTAAAAACATAAAAGCTAGCTTCAGCAGCATGTTGTACACAATTCAGTAATGCTACACTGCTAGGATGCCTGTAAATAAGTTATCTGATTATATTAAAATAAAAAAATTCTTTTGCTAAGAGTTTGTCGGTTCATGAAGATTACGTTTAATAACGTAAATTACTGCATGGCTAACTGCTTCAAACGATGGAAGAGTAAAAGCATCACGCCCCCTCCCCTCCCCACCCTCTCTCATCCCACTGTGGCAGACCATTCCCATATTACTGTAAAATGTAGATCAATTCAGAACTGAATAAAATGGAAAAAAGTCAAAGTTATGGTCACTCACAGGAATGAAAGCCTCGGTCTTGAACTCAAAGTCATCGACAGGTAAGAATCAGTTAAGGTGGAACCACAATAATTACATATAAACACAATTAATGAGTTTACAATGTTATTACTAGACTTTTATAATATACTTGGGTGGGGAGGGGGGGGGGGTAAACTGAGCGCACAACTTTGATGTCACATTACAAATACATCATTGCAAAAGTTACTAGTCTTAGGAAAGGATATTAATTCCAGAGTATTAACTAAGCCTTCCTGAGTGTGTGTAGAGAACTTGTTTACAGGTGAGGGGGAGGGGGGAGAACAACAAAGTTCATGTAAACATTACATACATAAACTGAGAAGAAATAATAGTCTTATGAAATGATCAATGTTTTTGGCAGCTGTTACCCTACAACAAAGAAGGGGGAGCTTTGGTGGGAGGATTGGTAAGGGTTAACAGTAGCTTCATGTTATATTACAGAAATAGCCTTAAAAGAAATAATTTTTTCTTGTGAAAGGATATCGATTTTTAGAGTTTGGGCGGCCGTTATTCTAACGACGAGGTCTTCTTCCTGAGAGAGGAGAGGTAGCACAGCTTGGTAAACAGCGGGATGAAGCGTAGGAGAGAGTTTGACACCGATCCACTGGCCGATCAACCAGATGACTCTCCTTCGAATGTACTTGTAACTGATTGAGAAATGAAATCATAGAAAACCAACGACGTTAAAACAGCAGGCCAGTTAAATTACAGATCCCCTATTTTGACCTTCTGAAGGGGATAAAAAATCAAAAGCCATTTCAGTTTACATCGAATCTTTACCAATCTCTAGAGCCATGCTACCAACTCTCTATGGGTAACGACCGCAAAAATTGGCATTGCCAAGCTTTCATGTTGGGTCAATGAGCTGTGTCCTGACGGCATCTCAAAGCAAACTTCCCTCCCCAATCGGAGATTTGTTTCGCATGCGCTGTTGTCTACTTAGTACAAACTTTCAGTCATATGTGCAAGCAAATGGCAATCATATCAATGTGTACATCATTAATCACCAGAGAGTACACCTTGGCTGATATTTACCCTTATAAAGTCAGGGTTCAAGGCTGGCCTAGGGAAAACATACACCAAGGTCACCAAAGAAAGAGCTTCGGTAACAGGGCTATAGTTTATGGCGACAAATGTCACACATCATAATCAGGGTATCATATCAGGGAGTTTCCATAACAACTCCTTGATAATATTGTCCAGTAGATCTGCACAAGGCATCTATGGTTGTATTGCGACCATCCTTCACAGATGAATTGAATATCAAGGCAGTCCACACAAAGAGAGTTAGAGGCCCCAGGATTGAATCCAGTAGAAGGCTGGAAGCTTTTGTAAAACTAAGAACCATTCATGTCTTTTAGTTCATTTATCTGCATGTTCATGAAAGGTCATCATCAATGGGAATAACATGATTTTAATAATACCTTGCTATAACTACTGGACCTCCCCTAACAGACACGCATAATTTGACACGGATCGACAAGACCTCCTCAGAGGCCTCGTAACGCCTTTTTACATTTCGAAGAAAGTCTCGGTTCAGTTGATTGGAAAGCATCGGATGCGGAAACAAAATTTTAAATCATTCAGGGAGTGTCTACTCTGATTAAGATGTGAGTGGCTGACAGGCCGGTAGATTTATATATATACAAGCTCCCTTTGGTGGTGATGTAAAAGATATCCATGCTTTGGTTTAATACATTTATTTCATAATACAACATACAGTCGGTCTTCATAACCAATCTGGGAGTGGAGATTGATGTGGCGCAGGGAGATATATGTTAACTTGTTGAGGTGCTCTCCCTTTGGGTGAATTTACATCTCTCTCTATTTCTTGAATATTCCGTTGTAAATTGTAATATCAAAAGAGTTCAATTACATGAGGTTGAGGGTTGGTTGGTAGCAGAGATTGGGGAAACCAAAATCTGCTGAGAGGATGCGGGGAATTGCCAAAGAGAATAAGAAAGCTGGAAATGTATTGAGCTCTGGAAATGCTTGCAAAACTTTTGAGAGCTTATGTGCCCATACCAAATGACTTTAACTATGTAACTTGTTAACCTATACTCTGAAAGGGGGTCAGTATGAAATGAGTGGTGTGACTAGGTTTACACCAAAAGATGAATTTCACTTTGAAAATATAGAAACACCCCATCCCCACCCACCCATTTTGCCAGATCTTGTAAAGAAATTAGCCTGTTAATGAGTGACAGTCTTACTGCAGGGAAGTACCTTGATCATGCATGGATTCTAAGACCTTAATGTTACTAGTTTATTAAGTTAGATCTGTATTCAAAAATGAGTAGAGAACTGAAACAATATTGACAACCAGGAATAAACTTCCTAACTACTGCTTTAAATATTTTAGCTTCCAGCAGGGTGACTTACTTTGCACTTTTATTTTCCAGTTCCTTCAGCAGGTGCGAGACAAACCAGGAATCAAAGTCTACCTCGTCAAAGAGCTCAAAAGCAGCCAAGCCTACCGCATTATAAACTGAAATGGAAAATTTGTAAGAATTAGGTGAAATTTAGCAACAAAACTAAAAGCAACATCAAAATCCATCTCCCAGGTCAGAACCAGATTTTATCTTGAAGATCTATCTTTGTAAAATATTTGGTCGATATCACTAAAATCAGGCTTCACTTGTCACTTACAGCTGCCAAATTCACAGCAACGAAACAAAATGTCAAAAAAAAATGAGAATTGTCAATTTTATGGTCACCATATGTACAGAACATAAATGTGACTAAATTATCCCCATCCCCCCACCCCAACCCCCTCAGTAAAATCCTCCTCCCTTTTGATAAGTTCAAATCCCAGCTACTTACTGTAAAACTTGACATATCTTTTAATTTGTTGTAGGAAAAGAAGCAATTACCAAATCCTGTCATCAACGTTTTATTCCATCATCTACCACCCCCCAACACTCCCCCTCACACACCCCACACACAAATACCCTCACCCCCAACACACACCTCCCAACACACACAAACATACACATCCTACACACACACAAATTTTTCTGTTTCATACTCCATGTTTTTCACTGCCCCTTTTCATTAATTTTAACTAGAGTTACTTTGTTCTTACTTGCTTCCTTCTGTAATAATTTGTCCAAGTCTGAAGCATCCTCATAACCTGTTGGAAGAAGAAAGAAGACACTTGAATGAATTGGATTCTCAGATTTACAGTTAAAAATTTCACTTGAAAATGCTTCATAGAGCAAAAGAAATAATGCTTATAACCTCCCAGTCAGATTTATAGTTTGGGATTATTTTTCAAAATTCTGAACGGCACTAAACTATTATTTTTCCATCATAACACATTGCAATTTGCAGTTTTTTGGGGGAAATGTTACTAAATCTTCAGAACATTACTGAAAATAAGTTTGAATTGATCAAACTAAGGCATACCCATAGATGTTTTCTACAAATTAACATTTAATTAATTATTTAGAGAGTTAACTACTTTATTCAATTTGATTCTGAAAATTGTGTCGTGCCAGAGAGCACCTCACCCAACTTTCATAATTTGCACTTTTCCTACAGAATTCTAGTAAAGTTTTTAAATGCAAGTGTTTTGAATTTCTGTGGGATTTTAGGAATGTTAAAAAGAAAAAGCATTGAAAAAGTTAAAAAGTCAACTCAAGAAGCTTTTTAGAGATGACACAGTGTCATACTTCTGACTTCCATAGCATTAACCAACTACAATTGCAGTTGTATCCATCCAAACCTTCAATTTAACTATGCTCATGCATAATCATGAATATTCATTAATTAATGACCAATCAGGTGGTATTAATGAAAATAAGGCATGTTAACTTTACTTTTCATTAAATATCTCACTAAAAGGAGACTTTTCTGTAAAAAGGTCTTCGACAACAGTTTGGCTTTTGCATATGGTACAAACTAGCACATTTGTATGCTTTTAAGATACATAAATCTCTAAAAATAAAACCATGTTTGTACTTCCTAATGAACAAAGTATTGTTCTGAGATATATATACAGAATGCTCCTTTTAACAATTTGCATGTTTTTGGGGAAGGAAAAGTTTCCTTTTTCAGATGTTTCTAGCAGAGGTTGGAGCCCCAGGCACAACCTCACACACTATAATATATAAGTATTAACGGATAGCCAAACCACCCTGGAATAGGAAGCTTAACTAGACTGTCACAGATAATTTTATCTGTGTAGAATAATCAATTTAACTAAATCTCTTATATTATAATTACCAATTTTATATTTATCAATTACATACTTAACATCCTTTTTGCATGTCTAGAAACTTTCATATGGTAGATAAACAACATACAAGAAGCAAGACTATATGCACAGCATTACACATTACATAACTTCATTATAAATGCACTATTCACTACAATTCACAAAACAGAGCAAAGAAAAATTACTCTCAATTCTCAGTTAGTATTCAGGTGTTGACATACTTTTAAAATCTTAAACTAGGGCACTTAAATAATCTGTATCGTCATACACATGATCTTTGAATTAGAGCAGGAGTTTGCTTTACCAGGAAGTAACTCGACAACTTCCTTAATGTTGAAGATAAGTCAAGTTTTAATGAATTGCATTTCCAAGGAAGTGTCAAATAAATATTATTATTATTAAATAGTATTCAGAAGGTCAACTTCAAAAGCTGCTTGGAAATGGTTTACATTCATGAAACAGACTCCCTCCAGCATTAAACTAATTACAAATGTATAAAGCTGCAATTTTTACTATGCTCATGAATAATATTGAATATTCATATTATAATGAATATTCATTAATCAACAGCCAATCAAAAGGTAGCAATGACAAAAAAGCATGTAAACTTTACTTTTCATCAAATATTTTACTAAAAAGGAACTTTTCTGTGAAAACAAGTTTATAGCAACACTTCAACCCAGGTATTTGTTACAAAATAGCATAGTTCTACAGTTCTTTGTAAATTAAACTCTCAAATTTTAACCAGTTCTGTACTAACTAATGAACAAAGTGCTGTTCTGAGATATATCAACAGAATGCTCACTTTCAACAATTTGCATGTTTTTGGGGAAGGAAATGTTTCCTTTTTCAGATGTTTCTAGCAGAGGTTTGGAGCCCCAGGCACAACCTCACACAAACAACAAATAACTCTCTACTTAGGAATTGAATAACTTTGCTCTGAAGATGATTGCAACAGTAATTAAGTATCTTCAATATGTATATCATATGCTATATAAGAACATGTAAAAAGTGTTCAAAGGTAAACTGTTAATTATAATTTAAGGCTGTCCCTTGTCAGTTAAGCTTATAATTTCCATTGCGATGTCCATTATAATACTGAAAAATTATCATTGCTTCTTGAATTTTAGAATTCATCAAAATGTAAATTTTTGCCAGAAATATGTTTTCACCCTGTGAATCATGTTGTGAGATGTAAAATGTCATCCAACTTTGAAAATCATATCTTCACTACAAAAACATTCAATCAGGATGTACAATTCACGTATTTGTGCACAAATTTTAAAGCAAATTTTCCAATCTTTCAACACTAACTATGGACTGTAATTTACCCTTATTAAAAAGGGAACCTTGCCAGAATAAAAATGTATTGTGTTAAAGGTCTTTCTTCTAGTTCAAGTAAGAGTTTCAGGAAGTAACCACCACGATATTCTCACCTTGTACTGTTTGAACCATTTGCAGTAGTGTAGGTTTTAGAGTGTCCCTATATGCATGAAAGAGGGTCAGAAACAGAACCTCTGTGCACGGCTGCAAAATGGAAAGAAAAATTACACTTTGTGGGTAACAAGTTTGCAGATTCATTGAATTTATGACACTGGAAACTGTCAGATACGACAGGAT
>KN885467.1:95153-107988 GCA_000934455.1 Apostichopus parvimensis | reverse complement strand
ACTAGAGCACCATTTTGCAACTAAGCACCCTTCATTCTACCATCAGATACGACAGGATGGGGGGGGGGGGGGGGGGGGGTTCGGCAACATGGCTGAGATTTAATTGGGGGCCCGGCAAAATACGAAAAAAAAAGAATAATGTAGTTGTCTAACTTTCATGATATCTAAGGAAAAATGAAGACCTCGAGTGAGGACCCTGGTGACAGAATTTGGTCCCCAGGGTCCAACCTGGCTCACAACCACTCGTTAGATTTGGTATACAAATATTGTTTTGTTTTTAAATGTTGACTTCAAATAATTAATTTCCCCACTTGAGAATATCACACATTGCAATGCGAGTTCATGTCGCAAACACAATCACATGTCAGAGATATATGGATACATGAAGGATTTATTACAGTTCCAGAATTGTGGGTAACGTTTGCCTTACTTTGAGACTAAACTTCCACGATTCTCCTCCTTCGTCTCCAACGAACCCTTCCGGGTCACTTTCCCAAAGCTGCATATCCTACGAAAAACAAACAAACAAATAAAAACAAAAAAAGGAGAGAGATTGTCAAACTAGAGTCACAGACTTTCCAAAATGCAATCATACAAAATATACCAAAATATCCAGTAGCTTCTGTCACTCTTTGGATTTGGTAAAGCTTTTAAATTATTTTTTTAAACCAATGTTACGGTTTTCTCATACTCCCATCAATCATGGTAACATTTTGTTACAGAGTGCACAAGGCAGGTTAGCCAATCCTGGAGGAGGCCTACATACCAATTTAGCAATTATAGACCATTTCGGAGCTATCGTAACACGCTCTTTTCCAAATCCTTAACGTGATGGAAACGTAATTCATTATTCCAAAAACACTGATCGCAGTTTCGTCACCAGTCTGGACTCAATTAAAGTCTAGTACATACATTCTATTATGGCATCTGCATTTCCTGTAGAATACCTTCAGTATACTGAGCTCTTTGCATCTGCATATCTACAAAGTTAAGTTTCATCGGTAACTTTGGACAACATAAGTGATCTTGACGTCAGTTATGCTAGTACTGTGAATAGGCTATTAACAAGTCAGCCTACACTACACATCCCTGTGGTTCACAAATTTGACCTCGATTGACCCCATGTAAACAACCAATGACAACTAGTAGGTTCATAAACGCTGAAACCCAGTATGTCAGCAATATCGAAGATTGGAATTCAATCGAAGGTTGCTGGTGAAATAACAGATACAGTTCTAAATACGATGCGACCATGCTCGTCGCAACCTCATACCTCTTCTGTGAGAAGGAAATAGTGTGACAGCAGGCACTTCGCCATCTCCGTTAGAACGTCATTGGTGAAGAATCCACTGGTCGTCTGAAAGAGAGGCAAGGAAAGCTTGAGGATAATTGTGGTGGCGGAAATTTTGTAAAATAACCAAGTGACCGAATACTCTGCGACAAAAGTGTTTCATCGTGTCCAACAAACTGAACGAACTACTGCTAGTTTATCGTTGCAATATTTGAAGGGAATTTTGGGTCGTCAAAATGACAATTTGAAATTTTCTTTTGATATTAGCTTGCCAAATAGTTGCTCGTCCGATCAGAGATCGGACAAACCCCTTCCAGAATATTCTTCCCTTTTTGCTCACCTTTTCAGCTTCCATTGCTGCTGCTTGTTTACTGTCTTCCATCGCCCTGGTGATCTTGTAAGAATTACACTTGATGATTTTCTTGATCAGACTCATGCACTGCACGGTGAATCGTTCGAACAGGAGCACCCTCCCGGGGTCCGTGAAGAGGAAGTTGGTAGTGAACTCGAGGACATGCTTGATGAAACCGTTGTAAGGCACTGGGAAGGTCTCTTGGCTCTCAAGAAGCTGGGGAGGGGGAGGGGGAAGGGAGAATAAAAGACCAGTAAAGGACATTCAGTGAAGAACCAAGAAAAACAATTAAAGGTGGCCACAGGTTACTTGTATCCAATTAGAAGTCATTCAAAATTATTGAAACCAGATCTTAAAATATCTTGTTCTCACCCCCTAGGCATAATACGTTACAATGCAATACATTATACATTTAGCCCTCCACAGGTATATATTTGTTTAGTTTTCTTACAAATTTTGTCTTCCTTTAAGAAACACATTTCTACTAGTTATGCTATACAGGCCTTTCTTCATAATCCTTACCATTTTGCCCAGGATGATGATATTTTTCTCCACCTTCTCTTTGATATGACTAGCATTCTGGAAGGAATTTCCTGCAAGCAAATCAATAAAACACACCATCAATTATAATTGTTGGAGATAACACTAAATTGAGTCACCAAACTGAAATAACCTGCGAGAAGGACTGCGGGATTTGCCCTGGTTTTGCTCGCAGATATTTACAATTGATTTATCAGATGCCAAGAATCAAACCAATCCTGTTGTACTTTTCATACTGCCAAACCATACTGCCAAATATCCTAAAAATGCTGCGGAGGTTTTCAATTTCTAATTAGCTTAACTGGAGAGCTCTCCCACAGAGTCAAATGCAAGAGGAATGACTTGTGTCTGCTGTACAAGCTAAATGCAAGTGACAGCAGCAGGGGAATTAATGCTACATCGTTTTTTGATACAAAGTTGCGTACAGAATTCTATAGTTTTGTCAGTTTGGCCTAGGATATGGCTGCATTCATTTGTAAGGAACAGTCTTTAACAATTATGAAATTGACAATTTTGAAAGCCATTTGTGATATATATGCCAAATGTACAAACTTGAAAAATATTTTCTACACTTCAGACAATATTTCAAATGCATTGGCCAAAAGGTTTGACAGAAGCAAAGGAAACCTAACAGAATATTCATATTATGATGAATATTCATTTTCCAACAGCCAATCAGAAGGTAGCAATGAAAAAAAAGCATGTAAACTTTACTTTTCATCAAATATTCCACTAAAAGGAACTTCTCTGTGAAAACAAGTTTACAGCACCACTTTAACCCACGCATTTGTTACAAAATAGCATATTTCTACAGTTCTAAGTAAATTAAACCTCTCGAAATTGAACCAGTTCTGTACTAACTAATGAACAAAGTGCTGTTCTGAGGTATATGAACAGAATGCTCATTTATAACAAATTGCATGTTTTTGGGGAAGGAAAAGTTTCCTTTTTCAGATGTTTCTAGCTGAGGTTGGAGCCCCAGGCACAACCTTACATTACCATAAAAGCTGAGTTAACTCAACAAATAACTCTAATGATTGCAACAGGTTACCTTCAAGAAGCATATTTAAACCCTCCATATGGTATGTTTGAACTATGAACATATGAAAAATGTTCAAAGATTAACTGCTATTTATGCATTAACTGCATTAACTGCTATTTATACATTTGAAACTACCCATTGTCAGTTAAGCTTATAATTTCAAACCTATCCTTTTAAACTTTTCATACTGCCAAACCATGCAAAATATCCTAAAAATGCTGCGGAGGTTTTCAATTTCTGATTAGCTTAACTGGAAAGCTCTACCACAGAGTCACATGCAAAAGGAATGACCAAGCTACATCGTTATTGATACAAAGTAATGTACAGAATTCTATAGTTTTGTCAGTTTGGCCTAGGATATGGCTGTATTCATTATTGAGGAACAGTCTTTATTGAACTTGACATTTTTTAGCTCCAAAATGGTATAGAATCAGGCCCAAGTAGTGACCTACTATAATATTCTAAGCCAGCAATATGCTTATTTCTACTGAGAAGATCCAAATAACTAAGATCCAAATAACTAAGAAGATCCAAATAACTAAGATCCACATAACTAAGAAGATCCAAGATAACTAGAAAGATCCACAAGACCTACAAGAGCTTCTCCAAGAATACAGACCTAGCAGGGTGCCTCGTTCAAGCGTACAACATATGCTATCTACTGTTCGCAAATCCACCTATGGGGAACGTTGCTTTGTTAGATCAGCTCCACAGCTCTGGAACAGTCTCCCCTTACATCTGAAGACAATCCAGCATGTGTCAACTTTCCAGAAAGAACTCAAGACATTCTTATTCATGAATGCGTATCCATTTGTTTGATAACTGTTGTGTCCATTTTGGGTACTTTGCTCCTGCAGCGCTTCTGAGCAGATTTTTTACTGGATAAAAGCGCTTTACAAATTCTTATATTATTATTATTATTATCCAACACTAAGAAAGATCCAACACAGTTGACTTACTTATATCTAGTAGAGACCTCAGTCTGTCGAACGTCAACTTCAAAACCATCTGTGCGGGGAGTAAAAGCAGAAAGCGACGCAATCAAACAAACCTGTGTGGTCTGGTGAAGAGATCTTAAACGCTAAGCGATCCATAAAAACAAACTAAACATTTGAAGCAGTGGAAACTAATTAACGCTATTATTGACAGGATAGGACAACAATGTTATTAACACCTTTAGTAGATTACTTCTAAACTAAAATGTCATATTTAAAACTTAAACATTGAAAACTTCAAGTTAAGGATGTAGGTCCTTTTAAGGTCCTATTGAAGGTTTTAGCAATTAATATTCATGACTGAATCCAAGACAGGATCATATTTGAGAAGTTGTATGCAAACATATCTGAAATTTTGTTGCAATCATATTTAGTGAAAGGTTTTAAAAAATTCTAAAGGACCAAAAAAAAAAAAGGTTAAACAAAATATACTATACTATAGGCTACCTGGATAGATGTATAAACTGCCTAGATGGATGTAACATAAACATATACTATGAAGGTTAATATTCCTTCTGCTGGCTACTTTCAAAGCTGCATAATAGAGACCCCGGGTACGGAAAGAACACTAAACTTGAAAACGGAGATGAATTTGTAATCGATCAGGGAGAACACTTGGCAAGGTACTGTATAAATACATACATGTGTCACTGTATGAAACATATCACCACTACTAGTTAGTTGCTGCATGATCAAAGGTCTATTACTACTCTGCTGATTGGCAAACTTACGACAGCATCAGGCACTTGGTCTGGAGCAGGAATTCCATAGATGAGCTGTTTACGTAAAACTGTGAGATTGAATGAAATAGCACAGAAATGTTTCAGGAACTATTCCATAGATGAGATGCTTATGTAAAACAGTAATATTGAATGTAATATCACAGAAATGTTCATGAATCTATCCAGCAAACATTGGAATCAGTGTCCCATTTGGGCTTTAACAGGAATGCATTTATATGTTGTAATACTTGCCTTCTTTTTTATGGCGGGGGGGGGGGGGGGGAGAGGGACAGGGTTAGATGTTTTGGAATGATTACTATAAGGAGTCTGGTAGCTTGTGCCTATTTGAGTATTGGGTACTAGTTACTATTTTAATTATGATTTATGTTCTTTTATGTATCTAAACTGTTTAAGAATCGTTTGTTTTGTTATGACTCTTTTAACTCTCAAGGAGAAGATATATAGAGTAAAATAAACTTAAACTAGATGGAAAAGGGCAAAAATTGACAACATGAAGTATGGTTCATTAAATTTGTACTAATTTGTATTCAATACTTGTGTCATTCTTGATATACATGTAATACAATGAGATGCGTTCATTTTACTTTTGAAAACAAGATGATGCAATAACTAGTCACATCACAGATGAACAACATACACAACTGGTCGTAGAAAGTATGAGTTTCAATAGTGGTGCAGAATGATGCAGAATGATTCAGTTATACTGTTGTATTAAACACTGAATACAATCGTTTACAGTATATATCACAAATTGATAGGATATAACAATGAAAATTCATGTAAATTCCCATTAAAGTATATATCCCAAATGTCATCTGTGTAGTCTTAATTATGACACCATTGTTTGCTAAAACTGATTAAACCAGCAAAACGTTCACAAACTTGATCTCATATCAGCATAAGAACATATCTTAGATTACATCAGAGAAGGGCAGTAAAATATGTTGATGAGCTATTAAAGTAAATCATAGTCCAACTTTTGAGAATTTGCGACTGTTTCGCTGATTCTGGTTGCATCAACAAGATAAACGACATAACAATTCATTTTTCCACTTATCTGAGATCTACAACCTTTGAGATGAAATGAGGGCTGAGAATAGCTACATCATCTGAAGTCAAACCCTGAACTCTGCTTACACTATTATGCAATGCATTGCTACAGTATGACATGAATTGATGAGAAACTGTCAAATCCAATAAAACAATGCATCACAGATATAGATAAAGCTTAAAACAGTCGTGAAAAATACTCACTTTTAAGGGTGAGAATGCTCAACTCGAGGGCTTCGAGCATGTTTGTCACATCCTGCTGGCCAGCATGTTGGAAGAATACCTCTGTGTGGTGGTTCCAAAGGTTGTAAATAAATCCAAATATTCCACTAGTCAGCTAAAAGAGATGATTTTTATTAATTAAAGGAGAAATAAATATGTTACTATTAGTATGGCTGCAATATAATTGAATGCAACAAAAATGTGCCAGAGGAACAAGATAGGTTCTTGGTAATTTGGCATTGATTTCATAGAATGAGACTCTCAACAGGTTGTTCT
This sequence comes from Apostichopus parvimensis, assembly GCA_000934455.1. Classification (NCBI taxonomy): domain Eukaryota; kingdom Metazoa; phylum Echinodermata; class Holothuroidea; order Aspidochirotida; family Stichopodidae; genus Apostichopus; species Apostichopus parvimensis. Next base: position 101,477 of record KN885467.1, on the reverse strand, counting down.
TGGGTCAAATTTGGCCCACCAAAGTTTTCAATTAAGCTCAGGTATAAAAATTGCCCTTATAATCTTTAATACACTAAGAGGGTGTGTAGGCCCATAAGGCCTTAGGGTGGCATACTCCTATTAGAGCAGGGTTGTCCAACCTTTTGCAGAGGAGGGCCACATGGAATGATTATGATGAAGGAGGGGGCCGCATGAACCCTACGCTCGATTTTTCGTTTTTTTTTTGCCCGAAGCCCAAGGCAACAAATTGTGAGAGCGGAGCGCACTGATTTATTTTCCTTCCTGATAAAACAGATGAATAAAGGCGGCTGCCCCCCCCCCCTCCGCTGAGAGAGTGTCACACAAACTGACCTGTATGCAGTTTTTTGGACCCAGAAGGTTCAAATGATTGATTACATAGCTTCAAATTGTTATCAATAAATCTGCTCACTAAAATTTCACACCGTAGAGCATCTCTGGCGGGCCGGACGCAACCCTGCGGCGGGCCAGACTGTGGCCCGCGGGCCGTAGGTTGGACAACCCTGTATTAGAGTCTATATCCATCCGCTCGATTGTTCTCCTTCAGGAAAAGTGCCAAAAATCAGCAGGAGAACATCTTTTTTGACCTGTTATCAATCATGATCTAGTTTTTTTTTGGCTTGCATGTTGAAGAGCATGAATGGAAGTACATGTGGTGAGAAATTGGGTCAATTGAGGCAATTTTAAACCCCTTTAGGCCTCCCAGGAGCAGCGTAGGAAATTTGTTTACCACTGAGTGAAGAGGTTTGTGACGAAAACGTCCGGCTCGAATAGCAAAAAAATCCATATGGTCATGATACAGAAAATTGATGGTGCCATGAAAGGCCAACTTGTCAGCTTTCCGGTGATGGGTAGCGTTTAGCTAGTGAAAACTTCTATCTAGACTTAGACCCCACATTACTTTTGAGATTTAGTCAATGGTCAATGGGGCTTTTAATGGGCGTATGCTACCTTAGGCTTTGAGCAGCATACAGGTCTATTCTATACATACAGTAGCTACAGTAGTTTGGTATATATTAGTGAGATTTTGATTTTCTCTCACACTATCCTCCAACCAATATTTCTCTCTAGTCCTATAAGTTAAGAGAAACTTAAATTATAGATGAACATTCCCATCTGATCTTTAAGGATGATTGGATAAAATACTGTGCCATGGTACCTCTTGGAACAGCTTTCTGTCAGTGGCCAATCTCTTTGCTGCCAAAGTCTTGGTAACATGATGTAATGTGAGCAAGGCCCTCTGTTGGGCTAGCTTGTCAGGTGTCTTGACAGCCTCTAGTAACGTGGGTATTAATCCCGGCCAATTCCTTGGGCAGTCCAGACGGGCCACTTTGCCGATTAAGACAGCTAGTTGTGTTGCAATTGGAGCCACTGGTTCATTGAAATTCCCCAACAGTTGTGCCCGTATGGACTCCCTTTCTTCATCTGACATAGCACTGGAAATAATAAACAAGGCCCATTAAAGGCATTGAAGACTCGCCCCAAACCGTGTGCGGCCATCTGAAAAAGTTAACTTTCTGTTGCTTGCAAGTGACGATTTGTTTGTGTCGCTACAAAATGCAGACAGTAATGAAACGTGATACCTTGTTATATTTAGCTGGACCTGAGATGTCCATCGCTGTATCGTTTATACACTGTGCTGTGGGTATTGACCGCAGCTGTATGTACTGACTGTACACTAGTGTCTAATTACCGACGGTAGCAAGCTGTGTGTGTATTTTCTGGGATCGATGGTGGTGTCTAACACTTCTGTAACATCTCAATCGAAACTAGGTCAGATTACCGGCATTAAACGTTTCTTTTTGCGCGAGTCTTCACACCGTTTAAAACAGAAACAATCTGCATAGAATTTTTCACAGTCAGCTTAGGGAGAGACATATATCCGAGCTTCAAACAGGATCACAACACCAAAACTTGTAAACAACATTACACCCATTTCAATTTCCTCCAGGGATGAAACATTTGAATATATTCTTATGATGATTTTCAAGACTTTATAAAGATATAGGCTAAGAAGGTTATCAAGTCACTCTAGACACGGTACTGTAGATATTTGGTTGTGAGTAAAGCAGCTATGCAAAGTGGCTTAGACTATTAGAGAGCATAATTTTTATCAAATGTAACTTCAGGCTTGTTTTAAAGTACCAGGGTTAGTAGAAAATGCCGAGTTTACCATTATTTACTGCTTTATCATCCAATCCCCACCACACCCCACCCACTTTCCCCACCAGAGAAAAAAAGATGAAAAAAGGGGGAAAAATGATCTCAAATAGTCCTAGATATCAGCAAAGAGAACTCACTTTGGAGCAGTCCTTCTCCAGTATCTGTCAATGCCATTTTTGAAGTAAAGAACTGCCAACCATCTCACATTGACATCAATGCTGTGGTTAGAAAAAATTGCCTGTAGTATGGAATAAAATCCTGGTTGTGTCTCCCATTCCTTTAACTGTTGTTCAGCTGGTTTTAGAACTGAGGTATCCTGGCTGGTTGCCCTGTTCAAGACTTCCAGGACTACTTCACAGGCATTCGGTGAATTCATGCCCTTTGAGCAATTAAAGGGAAATGAGAATTGGAAATGTAAGAACATTTGGCCTAAAATTCCTTAGGCTAAATAAAATGTAGATCAGACCTTTGCTATACATTAAATTTGGCTACCACCACGGACACCTCTAACGCTACGTACTGACGTAACCAAGGTTGATGCTATGCCTATTGATTAAGCCAAAAGTCTCTTGTCAGTGATGCTACAGTACAGGTAACGTTACTTGTTAGGCGCCTATGTGAGGCCTAAGCTCTATTAAGTGTACGGTAGGATACGCACAACAAATAGGTTCTTAATTTTACACGATATCAATAACATTATAAAGTGATCCACACATCGGAGAGAAGACAACCAGTCCTACGCAATGGATATGACATAAAGGGGTTAAGATAGACCCTTAGGTAAACTTTCCCACAAAATCGCACTTACTATTACAGCCTATTTGACTTTGTATTCTTCTACGCAATGTGATTGTGTTTTCAGCAGTGACGGTACATGAACGGCGCCATTTTGTGTTTCGCAATTTGTTTCAATATTTTTGAACTTGCTAAAAGTCGCCTCCAATCCCCGAATACATATGAGGATATTATTTAGAGCTATTTCTACAGTCCGATTTGACCAGTGGCATTGCCAAGGGGGCGGGGGGGGGGCGGACGTTGGCCTGGAGTCACTTGCCCCCCCAAAAAAATCGTGCCCCCAGGTGCCCCCCCCCCCAAATGCGAGTTGTAGTGTTAAAAAAATACTCAAACAAAAACTTTTTTTACAAAGGACGGAACGTAGGCTATTATGTCCATCAGTTACACTTCTTACCGACCATCACAATAACCAGTTGTTTTCTCACTAACAAGGCCCCGGCGTGAACCGCTAGTGCTAAAACTTCACTCCTACCCTGATGATCTAAATTTTCAACACTCTTCTTCAGGTTGTAAATCTCCCCAAACCCTCTTGAGATGAAGGGGCTGAAGTATGCTTCCGCCCCAACTATTCAGGCGGAAAACATATTTCTGTTCACTCATAATGGCACCAAATTGCATGTTTTGACATTTAATTAATTAAAAACACTATCAAAGCAAAAGGATAATTAATTTCCATCTTTTTGTATAACTTTTTGATCCGCCTCAATTAAAAACATAAATATCGGACAGAGGGGGACACCCCCTCCCCTGAGACCCCATCCCCAGGACGGCAGTCACAAATAAATATTGCGCCCCCTAAATAAGTGCTGTGCCACCCCCCCCCCACCCCAGATGAACTGTATTGTCTTACATACCATGAATGGTAAGAGCATGTACTAGTTACCGTTGCAGCCCCAATAACCATTCTCATATGGGGGATATGTGATAAGTTTATAAGAATAAAGAGTTAACAACAGTGAAAAGTAAAAATTCACTTTATTTAAGTAAAACTTTCATATTCTGCTTCAGAAAACTTATTTTGAAGTTGGGCTATATATTTTTCATGATAAACCAGAAGCAAAGTACTGTAGCGTGCCTCCCAGACCACTCCCCCCCCCCCGCCACCCCACCCATGTATGCCAGATTAGAATTAAGATTATGTTATTTCTACAAAACCAAAGTTTAAATGCATGATCAATCTGTAAAATACTCTGAAAAAATATAATAAAAAGATGAGGTTAACATTAACTGAAATAATCTTTACTGATATCATTGGTACAACATATCTGCAGAAGTCATCCAGCTTATTGAACAAAACTCTAAAAGGGAAAACACTCACAGGGTCCAATGTTATAAATAACCATTAAATTGCAAATCATAAGATAGCCCCAGACCCCCCCCCCCCTACCAGCACGTTGTCCCATATAAAAGCACTCACAGTGTTTGGCTCAGTAGATCTGGGCCAACTTATGTTCTTTATTTTTAATTATGTAATACTACCAAGCAAAATTGTAGAGGTGAGTTCCAGAACAAAACAGCAAACTTGGTTTATCTTGACAATATGATGAAATAAATCAATTAAATCAATTAAATGAAACGTTGCTATTTTTTCAGTCAAGGATGACATTTCAGAAGGACACAAGGACTCTGCAGGTAAATTGCCATCATTTGTAAGTTAATTATTTGGGAAAAGGGCCTGGTAAACTGATAGAAGTTTGATTGATAGAAGATTTTTCATACGTTCTTACTGAATAGTGATGACTGAAACACTCCTATCGTTAACGCTTTGAGTCTGGCAGAGGGTTCCATTTTATTCTTGCCCACTGCCCTCTAAATATCGTACGTACTAACGTTTATTACTCAGGGCAGACGGAAGGAAAATGACAGGAAGATTCCCTTACCTTTCTTGTAATAAGGTTTTCTGTTGAAATCAAAGGTTAAGACAATCCAAATCTGACCTTGGATGATATTTTTAGATCAGTGCCACGGTTACCTGAAAGTATTCGTGCTTGATGTTTAATCGGAATATCTATTCTAAGCGTCCTCGATAGCAGTTCAACTACAGTGTCAACCATACAGAAATATTCAATTGTGTTTGTCTTCTTCACTTTAGCCTTTAAAACTATAAATGCTTGTAAGGTCGTTTTTGAAACGACATATTTTATTGCCTACGGTGTGTGTGAAATTTTACCAACGTTACATCAAGTAGAGAACACAAGATAGCAATCAACCTAACACATAAAACAGAGCAACTGTAAACTTTCATAACTTGCAACTGACATTATTCAGTTTACAAGTCATTTTAGTTTTAAATATCATATATGGATTGATGGTGACCCGCATAAGTTATTGTCACGTCAGCTAATGGACTTAAAAATTGTTTTAAAGTTCACCTACAGATATTTTCAATTTATACAAATAAACGGTTTCAGTTTGGACTTTCAAGTTTATTAATTGTAATTGATACAATGTTATCCCTATCAAATCATGTAACGAGATAACAATACATCAACTTGCAATCGAAATTGACTTTGAAATTTTCCCATTTCTTTCTCCATTTCTTCACAAAATTCACATAGCCTAACCTTTACTTTTTTTGAGAAAGAAAAGTCACCTAACGCAAGACTTCTAAAAGAAGGGACATGTTTGCATATAAACATTAGTCATTTGTCAGGTTGTTGACGAAAAACCTGTCAAAGCTATTATAAGTGAAATGTAAACAAACTCAACTTGCCTCCTTATTTCAGATGTGAATCTATAACCAAAGTAGATAACAAAGTTTGACATTTGTTAAAAGAAACGATGCTAAGCCCAGAATGAGATGATGTGATCACGCAATTGGTAAATGTATGTTTAAGAAGCCAGGACGACGAAGAATAAGAACGAAAACAAGTAAGATTGGAGATAACCTACTCTACTTTATCCCTGGTAGTTTTCTTTTTTTACTATTTTACTGTTACTGAAAGTGGTAGCGATGTATATATACGTTTGACATTTTCATTTCAAGCAAACAGAACCTGATCATCTAGGACATCGTCAACAGTCATTAACACACCATGCGTCTTCTTCTTTCCCTTTTTTCCTTCTTTTTTTTATGCTGTCGGGAGAAAATGGCAAACACATTGAAGATTGACAAATGGTGCATGCACATTGAGTGGAGAAATAGAACGAACCATTATTAATATCGGTATTTGATGAAGGCAATGAGTCACGTTTTTTTTCTTCATGTGTCATATATAGGCCTATATATAGGCCTAAGTGTATTTGTAGGCATATGTGACACATACCACTTTAGAAATCGAAGGACTTCAAATAATTAAATCAATTGCAAAGATGAAAATCGTTGACAAAATAAGTTTGTTTATATAT
>KN885467.1:71132-85257 GCA_000934455.1 Apostichopus parvimensis | reverse complement strand
ATTACATTTGATATGTGACCCTAGCCCGTGGGGTGGTGGAGGGGAGGGGGTGAGGTCGAATCGCGGGAGAGCTAATACATTACTCATGTATTAGTGGGTGAGCCATGTGTTTGTAACATGAAGACGTAGAAAAGCCATTTACTATTCATCAGGAGATAGAAGAGGCTGCCTGCAGCTTGTCATTAGTCAAAGGCATATCGTGTGAGTAAGATTTTCTGTGAAGAAGTCATGTGAATGTGAATGTGAAGAAATCATGTTCCAGCTCCTACACCTCTTCTACTATGCATGGTGGGAAATATTTTGTCAGAGATAAATTATATTATGAGTGAGTACTGAATGATTTATGAAGATATCAGAAATTACCGAGGCTTAAAGTCTTTCCGCTTATTACCTCGCCACAAAATGTTCTTTTTGAAATGTTTATGTGACATTCAATGGGGGCTACAAATGTCTTCCTACCTGCTATAGCCCTTGAAAGAATGAGCTATGTTTTGATGTATATGACAATAAACCTCCGTCCAAAGAATGTTTATACACCAGATAAATTGTACATGCTTTAAAAATATGTCACTTTCGGTTGACCGTAGACGAAAAAAATTTGAGTTAGCGACTGATTACGGTATACAACTAGAGAAGTACGTCTAAGGAAAAAGAGATTTTTAGCAGGAAATCTTTCTCTGAGGTTTAGTAAGTTTTATTTATTGCATTTCACTTCTTGGTAATATTCTAGAAACTGAGTTTTGAGGAGACATGCGAGAAGAATCATCTGATATGAAACCTCTTGATGGAAGTACGTACTATAAAGAATATATGTATATGACTGAAATTTAAATTGTAGTCTGCTGAAGATTTTCCAAGTCTTCCAGTTCCTCTTCTGTGTATACTAATGGACTCTCCATCCAATAATGTTTCAAGACAAGATCTTCATTTTCCTATAAACTTTCGCCGAATTGCGCTTTAATGCGTAATGCGTCATTGATGTAACTACACCGGAAGGCTTCGCAAACAAGGAAAAACGAGATTTTAACCGCCATGCATTTTCAGGATTTCGAAGAAAATCAAGAGGTACATTAAGACACGAATCACTCACACATACAAAGATAACGAAAAAGTACAATATGTAATGCGATCTTTGAGCAAACATTCTTGAAGATTCCGTTCGCGTTTTCCCCATTTTCTTCTTTATATTGAAATACTTTTATATTTTACAAAAGCAATTTAGAACATTGAACACAAAGAGGTCTTGAGTACGCAATCATTGAGTGTATGATTGAGAATTCTCGGTGGAAATGAACCATTTATAACCAGCAGGCTGCAGGCAGGCAGTTTCTGTTGGAATTATGAAGTACATTTAATTTGAAATATGATTGGAAGTTAAAACGATGTGAAATTTATACCCCGTCTGTTTAACTTTCATATCACCAAACATATACACAGGTAATGCACTTTCCATTTCACCTGCATGGTTCTAAACCGCCTGTCGTAATAAACGAACTTTGGGAATTAATCGGTAAATTTCCGGTTATTTGACTTACAACATGCAATCAAATTGCAAATGATCAAAGCTGATCATTTTCACCGGGACCTGGGGCAATTATGTCACAGCCCCCTGTTTTACATTTACTTATTTCTCTTTAAAGAATATCATGAAAATGATAACACACTACTTTATCCAATATTTTCCGACCCCCTCCATATTCCGCCCCTCCCTAATTGGCTAGGGACCGGGTGTACCCCCTGACTAGAAGAGGTTTCATCAGGCCTGATTTCACAGAATAAAACTTAATTATATTGTGAGTATTCTATTGCGTCTCCCAGAATTTTTTCTGTTCATAGTATTATATGAAATTAAAACCCTTCATGGCATTTAAAAAATACCTTATAATAAGACGAATTGGGTGAAAATCCGATAAAACATTTATGGAATATAGTTATCATTAATACCATTTCAAATAATTGAGATTTGTTAACTTTGAGGAATGTTTTCTTAAGTTGACATTACTGTGACCGAAAAATTGCTAGATATGCCTAGGTAAGAATGGCAAAGTTTTCAAACACATTTTGGATATAGTCTTTTAATATCTATGAGTATGTAAAAAATAATTTTGTGAGATTCTTTGTGTTCACATTAGTGTTCATGGTGGTATTTGGCTTAGAGGATTTAAGTAACATCAAGTGACATCAAGTGACATACGTTCGTGCTTATATATAACCTTTAATATTGTAAACTGCATTGACATTGCCTCACAGTAAGCATATTTATACTTGACTAAAATAGTCCACAAGATCATCACTTACCGTATATTAGTCTACAATGCCTTCGTTACGATATTCAGTTTTGGAGTAATGACGTCACAATATCTCTTTTCTAGTAGTTTCTTTCTTACTAAGTTTGCATAACATACTTATATCATGAAAACGAAGTAATTATGAGGGTTTTTGTCCTATTTTTTTTATTGATTTTAGTAACTTGGGTTTTATCATATACAGATTGCAAAAAATATATATATCATAAAAGCTTTTAGCTGGTTTATTTTCATGAATGACAAAGGGGTATCCGATAAATTTTCATCTTAGACCCGTATCAGATGGTTTATACCATTTTAAGTTGTCACGAACTAATTAGGCAAATACATAGACGCGAAATATTTTATTGACACTAAAGTTCTTCATTGATCAAAATCTCTGGTTTTTATTGATAAACATATTTCACGAGATTTAATTAGATCTAGAAATGAAATATAACTCATACGATATCTTGCAAACCGGTAAAATCACATAGTAAGTGTCACGTACTGTGAATTGTCGGTGGACGTAATTCACATAAATGATAAACACGAGGACTCCATGAGGGGGAAAGTTGGTTTTTTTTTAATTGTTGGCCATTGCAGGTCCGTAGATGGGTTTTCCCAAGGGAGTGGGGACGGTAAGGGGGTTGACTTCTACACAAGGCTCTCTGAGATTTATTATTTGTCATGCTTTATATAGTGACGCAACGATGTAAAGTTTACGGGAAAAGAACGATACATTTACCGACAGAAGGTATACGGAAATGTATACATTATTTCCCAGACAAAACTGTCCCAACATATATAGCAAAATAAGTCAACATTAAAGCCGACATTTCAATGGGAATGGGTGGGAGAGAATTGAACCCCCCCCCCCTTACCCCATCCGAAACACCCCAATATATATCGTTTAGACATTCATTTAGAGGCATGTCTGATTAATTTTCCATTAAAACCATTGAAAACAATTTACGAATTATAAAAAAATTGCCGTCTCTTTGCGTTGTTATGTAGTTGGGAGTAGGGATGGGAGGGGGAGTGTCGTTGGGTGGCAGGGGGGGGGGGGTGAGAGGTGAAATTCGTGTTTTTAACAATAACGTTGACAAAAACAGTTTTAATAAATCCTATACTGAGTGCATAAAAAAATATATATTTAAAAAAATGCTGAATGTAGACTGTATCGATCTCGTTTAGGGGTTATACCGTACAATACCACGCCAATTTTACATGTATGTTTATATGGTATGGTAAGGGAGCTGCTACTTCACCCTGGCCATCACTTAATTTCAGTTTACGCCAGACATTTCACTCACGTGACTATGGAATAGATCCGTGTGAAGTATGCGAAGTCTGAGAATTAGTAGTGACGTGTTTTTTTTGGGGGGGGGGGCCGCAAAATGTGCAACAGGCATCTGATAACTGTCAGCGGCCTTACCATGTATTAGAACTTCAACTCGATTGATTAAAAGTGACATGGAATTTATATATACTTTTTTAAGTTAAGAGTCTGGGCACGAAAACTAAAGAACTTGATCCACCCTCATCCACAGTAAGCCAAAATCGAGACTATAACCTTGTGTTCATGACAATGTCACGCGTCGTGAAGTGAGGTGTCACGCGTTCATTCGAAGTGAATATATACTACACATGATCTCTATTAAAGCCTAAAGTTGATGAACGATATACTGGGTTAAAGTACCGTAGCGTAGGCTGTATGTTTACTTGCGTATACTGAAAGTGGTTAGGCTTAATAAGCTAACAGCTCTTTCCAGAAAAGTAGTGGACTTGCTCAACGGTTTAAACGTCCGTTGTGGCAGTTTTGCCGCAGCGTCACAATATATTTTTAAGCAAGCCGTGTGTGTACCTATGTGTGTGTTTGTTTGTGTGCGTCTGTATACATCTGACATGAGGCCATTCATATTTAGTACTGAAACGACATAGCTGTTATTTTGTAACGAACTTCAAGTTCTATCAAGTTCATTGACATCAAAGTAAAGTTCTGCCTCCATAAGTTTCACGCGTATTTTTCTTTAATGATAGTTTGATACGCCTGGAGTCTTGACACTTTAGGATGGGCACAAAGATTTATAAATACATATTCACAATTACTTGATTATTATCCCATACGAACACTATACTTCACTGGTTATCGAAAGAAGGGTGTACTCAGCTATTAATATTATCTTCATCCCCGAAGGTATATGCATGCAGTGAAGAGAGTGCTTTTCTGATTTTAAAGGGATATTCCGGTGGCTGAAGAAGACTGCTTCGCAACACAAAATCGTCGGAATTATTTTAATCTTTACACCCGGCTAAAACCACATCTTCATAGCATTTTGTATCGCGCAGATTCTGATTTTTTTTCTCCGTCAAATTTGGTGATATTTTGTGATTGCATCTGGCAACAACAGAGTGAATGATGTCATCGTCGCACTTGATCTGAAAATGTCTTTATTTAAAAAAAAAATATATTTAAACAATTTATCCAGTATAAGAGAAAGTAATATTTCTCCAAAACGATTTTGCATCGTGATGAACTTCATAGTGAAGAGACCATTGACAGCTAAGGAATTATTCTATAGGTGTATCAAATTTCAAGGATGAATCAACAAGAATTAAAAACAAATATTATACAAAAAAGTAAAGATTTTGGTGCACATTTGAGGTGATGACGTCATAAACCACCTACTGTGATCCACTTCCTGTAGAGTAAAGGAGGGGTTTAGCCAGTCAAAATATAGGTTACATTCAATCATTCAGTTATATCTCGAATTAGGAACAATATATTGGAATGGGATTTTCAACTTACAACTTAGAATATTCCTCTTTTCAACATACAAGTTTTTCAATATCTGTCACCGGAACACCCCTTTAAAGTTCAGTGACTCGGTCTATACTATGCGTATAATTTATATAAGCCTTTCCATTCCAAAGATAACAGCATGATCTATGCTAATCTGCGGTCGGATGGAAAGAGGGGGGGGGGGGTATTTATAAAGGACGATCTTATATAAACTTTACAAAGGGCACAAGATGAGAAAAACAGAAATGTTTACATGGACATCACTGATTATCTAATAGAGATGGACAGCTAAGAGATGCCTTAAGACAGTTATTCTTCTACGCATATTATAAGTTTAAAGTTGGTCTAGTGCCTCTTACCTGTAATCAATGTACAGACAGATACCGTATTATATTGGCTAGTTTGCCGCTGGCGTAGGTTAAATTAAGTAGCATCAATATAGATTATAACTAATATTACCCTTGAGTGATTTCGATGTGGCTAGTTAATTGAATTGCATCCCTTTATTTTGTTTATTTTTTGAAGTTTCATTCGAAAAGATTTGTACAGGAAAGAGGGAAATTTTCATTGGTCGAATCTATTTGGTCACTAAAATCAATATGGTCATTAAGCTTAAAAAATAATTTTTAGATCAACGAATCTGTTGAAGGCATGGTGGATCCAGGCTTTTACAAAGGATGGGACGTTGACCAAGTCGTCGTTGTAACGGCATACCATGTGGGGTTTTCGAGTAGAGGGGACATCCGAATTTGACAGTCCTTTTTGGCAAACAAATGGTCGTTGTAACGGCATACTAGTATGCATTTTTTCCGTGAGGAGGGGGGGGGGGGGCGTTGATGGAGTGATGTGTATACGCAAATAAGATAATACAATAAGAGTTATAAAGGGTACTAAATATCAGGCTGCATCAGTCCAGTCGAATTTCTGCAAAGTGCCCTTCAACGTCTGTGCCCCCCTCCCAGATTAAAAGTGCTTCCTCCGCCCTTGCCTGGGATTGTCCCCCACTAAAAGAAATATAGTTCTACATGTCCAATGGTGCGTTCTGGTCATATTTACACTGTAAAGCATGTGGTCTATTATTAGATGTAACTACTTCTGAATTTATGTGTGAGATTAAAAATGTGTGTGTGTGTGGGGGGGGTTGGGGTGTGACCCCCACACCCTCCGGATCCGCGCCTACAAGGTAAGATACAGACTAATACTCTTCTAAAAAGCATATTTCTGACTTGTTGTATACGATCAGATTGATGACAGGCTTCTAGGAATTCGATGTTAAATACTTTTTAAATATCATTTCAAACCCTCATCCCTTTTATAATGCTCATTTACAATATTTATTATTTATCACATTGCAAAATGAAATAAATCGTAAATAAAATGAACTCAAAAATTAAAAGTATCTTTTGTGGTCTCTCATGTTGCTTGTGCGGAACGTTGTTTGATACAGCTAAGGGAATTAATACAACTCTGAATATAGGCTACATATATTGCTACTCAAATTTGGACTTCTGTTTTGAATCAAAGTCCCGAGACTGAGCCTAGCCCGATTTCTATTTGAAAGCAATAAATTGTTCTCATATTTTTCAATAACCTTGAACCTCTTTCAAGGTTTAGAATGATGGACAGTACAATTCCTCGATGACAGGAATCATTAGCCTAATGTGTATCTTCTATGGATGTCGTCCTATAACCGCAAGGGGTGCTTCGAGTCACAATTACCCTTTTCAATCCCACTTTAATCTGAAACGAAACTATACCAAGAAGGTAAATTATAGCTTGCTGCAATAAAACGGACATTTATGAACCATTCTTACTCTCGTAATGTGAAGAAAATCTACTAAAAAACACAAAAAACACGGGAAACAGTTATCATCCTATATACAGTTATTCAACTCAGCTTCGCATTTCTTTCGGTAAAAATGATTCTCTTGTTGGGAATTCGTTTCTTCTGTAATATGTTAAGACACTGAGTTATTATTCTAAGTCATTAGTCGTTACAGTTGATAACAGATAATAGGAACATTATTTATCTGTGACATTTTAGTTTCACGAAATAGTTATCTGGGAGTTATCATCCTATCAAATACCTTTTTTAGTATACCGTAATTCGTATATTTAAAAGAGCTGCTATTTATACAGTATATGTGTACAGAGGTAGATATACACACTAAATGCGTACGAATTTGTTATTGCCTTTGCGCAATCTCTGTTGTTCGGATGCCATTGGTTATTGATAATATATCATTACAAATTTTGTTATGCCTTGGCAAAAATGCACTGATGTCAAATTTTGCATATTCCTATATCGTTAAGTCACCCCGTAAAGTGCATGGTAATATTTTTTAGAAAATTAAAGGAAATAATAATAATAATAATAATGAGAAGAAGAAAAATTGCTTGACGCAAAATGCAGTCTTTCATTGTTTTTTAAAAAACCTCTGCAGTTGATGCCTTAGTACATCATACCTGGTCTTATTTTTATGAGTTTATGTCACGTGACACTCATCAGTTATCTCATATTTTCTCACCGTTTACCCTATCAAATACACGATAACCATGGTGACCTGCGATTGTCATAAAAATCATCTCTCTGTTAACTTAAATATAATTCTAGACGGAAGCAATGTCTCATACAAAGTCTGTTTCGGTTAAAGTTAAAATTCCCTCACTAGACAAATGGGAAACATCGGTTGCTGAAAAATGTAGGCCTATTCACCTGTTTACTGGTACATATTATTATCATAAACAGATCTTATGTTCTGTTGTAACTGAATAACGTTAAAAATTCATGCCTTTTGCTGTTGTTCTTGATATTGACATTGTTGCTGTTACTATTCTTTTTTATTATTTTTCATTTTTGGCCATTTATAATCATCTTATCGTCAACTGAATAATCGTATTGCGGAAATGTTTTGTTGCGGGTAAGCAAGTGAGAGGGTTAGAATTTTACCATATGTTAAGTGTTATATACTTTAATATTACAGTGTGCACAGTCATCGAACAGGACAAAAGATCCGATATTCAAATCTATAGCATAAAACGCAAAACATACAATTAGGGCGCCAGGAAAGATATGGAGAGGGCCCCGGCAATATATGGAGAGGGTCCCTGGAAAATATAGGGAGAAGTATAATTTACATCCCTTTTGCATAATATAAAAGGAGAATATAAGAAGAGGTTAATTAATTTAAAGAAAAGCGTATAGCGCGCAAAAAGAGAAACCCCGGTGATATAATTGTCCAATTTGCTCGGCCGAAGCCTGAAGTTATATCATCATCTGTATGTAATGTAAACGGAACTCGGGTTAACATGAGCCTGATCTGATTTCACGAACCTTTCTGTAAATGAAATGAAGGGTTGACTGAATGTATGTTTTTTTTTTAAATGTATATTTTTTATTTATTTACTACTTTTATGGTTCTATTTATTATCGTTTAGTATTGGGTGTTTTTACTATCTGTTTAGGCTTTTACAATAATTGTCTTACTGTACTATAGTTTCTCATACTTATTTATATTTAAACATTGATTATATTTTACTATTTACATACTTCTGAATTTTTTTTGGACTATTGCGTTTTAGTTTCTAGTATCGTGTAGTATGGGTGTGTTTTTTTATATTGTTGCTTTTGGCAGTTACTTTTTTTTTGCCTTATTGGTTCTATATATTTAATATTTTGGTTTTTGTTACTATTTGTTTTTAAGTTTTACATTTGTAAAGCGCTTTGAGCAGCTTTGCTGATTATGCGCTATATAAATATTACTTATTATTATTATTATGTGAGTATCCTAATTGAGCTATGAGTGTTCAAAAATAATGACATCATAGTCGAAGACTGCAAGCTGTCTCTTGTTTTATTAATTTTTTAAATTTTTTATAAAGTTATCTTTGATTTTCTGTATCGAACTAACGTATCCGATAATCGTTTAACGCGCTTTTGTTACATATTAATAAGAAGATTTACATATTCATGTTATTGAACATTCTCGGCCTTGCAACATTACACACAGCATAGTACACGACAGAACACTTCGTTGTACAAATAATCGCATGCCACATCTAGCAGAGAATTGATCCCTTTAAAATAATACATGTGCATATGCTAAATTCATCACGTAATTGAGGAACTATCTCTTTCTGTTTACTCCAAGTATTATAACATTCCATCGGAGGTAAAATCTTTCAGACTGAATGTAAGTGGGTTATCACTCCATCTAAGTAAGGCATTGTTCCTTAACCTAGGGTGCCACTCGCCCCCCGTGAGGGTTAGAGTTCCTTTATCCTCTATAAAGGAAGTTCTCCAATGAGGGTGGGAGGCAAAGATTACAAGGGTGTGATGCTATAGGCGCGTAATTATACGATTAATGATTTCACGAACGGAAATGGGGGTTAAGAAACACTGCACTAAAAAAAATAGTTAGGCCTATAATAATTTGGCTGTCAGTATATACAGGGAGTGTTTTAAGCGTTTAAGCCAATTAATAATAATGAAGAAGAATAAAAAATTCTTGACGCAAAATGCAATCTTTCATTATTTTGGTTAAACACCTCTGCAGTTTATGCCTAAGTACATCATACCTGGTCTTATTTTCATGAGTGTAAGTCACATGACACTCATCAGTTATCTCATGTTTTCTCATCGTTACCCTATCAAATACATGGTAACCATGGTGACCTGCGATTGTCATAAAAAATCATCGCTCTGAAACTTAAAACTAAGTCTAGACGGAAGCAATGTCTCATACAAAGCTTGTTTCGGTTAAAGTTAGAATCACTTTACTAAACAAAATGGGAGACGACGGTTGCTGAAACATGTAGGCCTATTCCCCTTTTCTTGCGCTAACATTGTAACCGCGGTAGGAGCAGCGAGGAGTTTAAGTGCAAAAAACGGAGAGAAAAAAAGGAGAGAAAAAAGAAATAAGAAGAGAAAAAGAAAGCTTTTGTAACATTGACGTCAACATGATGTAAATAGATTTAATAAGAACGTGTACAGTTCCTCATTTATCCAATTTGGGTTCGAATCATTTAGACACTTGGTCATTCAACTTTTGAAAGGAGAAGATGCCAAAAACCCGATAACCGTTATTTCGACTAATAAGATAATCATTTAAATATATGCACAGAGATCACAACTCGCTCTGCGCTTGAGGCTGTTCCAATTGATCGATAACTGTGAATCCCTATAGTGAACAGTAATTAGTGAAAACAGCAAAGAGCTCATTACACTTTTTATCTTTAGAAATGTGTGTGCGTGTGGGTGTGTGTGTATGTATGTGTGTGTATAAATTACAAACACATGGCTAACCCACACATACATGAGACATTAATTATATCAACTCACGAACCACTCTTGCGTGTCGTCCACACAGACATGCATACTTCTTTCTTATATATAGGACACTCGACTAGGTCAAATAGGCTGTACTTCAAAATGTTGATTTGTGTGACCATTACAAAGATTTAATCGGAGACGTGCTGGTTATTCGATTCCCACTTTAGGCAGTCAAACCATGCACGATGATTGACCAATAGTAATAGTAACGAGCTAATATAGGGGTCACGGTGACAGAGGTGATGTTTAAATTACTAGAGTTGAAGACACCATTGAGGAGTTTCAAAATCTCAACAACACCAAAAAAAGAAGGAAAAATAAAACGAGATGCTGGTATACCTAAAAAGGCTTCCTTAAAGCTTAACAGATTTACCATCGAGTATTCCAAACAAAACACGACCCTAGATTTGTTTTCCGCCAGCTGAAGGTTTTATAAGCAAGAAATTGATGGTTCTTCAATGTTTCGTCCGTCCCGGACAATTTCTGCAAATTAGTATATTAAGTACATGTGAAAAGCTAACTGGAAATTTGGTAAGAAGAAGACGATAAAATCAGTCGAGTGGGAGCTTTTTTTGTTTATATTCCAGCGGTTGAAACCATCCATTGCGCGCGCATAAAGGCTGTGATGAAAGATGCCGCCTTAAAATATACAAGGTCTCTATCAAAATAATGTACAAATCTCGTTAAATTGTACAAAATCCATTGATAATGAACAATCCAATTTCACAAAATGTCATCGTTAGACCAGGAAAAATCTTACATTTATTCACGGTTATCAATCAGCCGTTAGTTTTGGTGCCTACCATAGAGTATCCTCATTTCGTCATCATCAATTTTATCTTCAAAAGTTATGAAAGAATGGACGCGATAATGCCGTACCCGTGCGATATACATGGAGTATACAGCTCCCCCCCCCCTTGAGCATATTTAAAAAATTTTTTTTTAATGTTTTTATGATATCGCTAGTAATTTCAAAAGAGAAAATGCTAAGATGCAACTTACAAGGCCTGGGAAGTGCCATTTCCAGCGATCTGGGAGGCATTTTCAGCCAAAATTTTCTTGTACTCTTCGCGCCAACCATGCATGGTGGCGCTACGCTTAGATAGTATACAATGCCGTGTCTACGGCTCTGAAAATTTATCTACATGTTCGCCCCCCCCCCCCTTGGCAAATTCCTGGCTACGCGCCTGCGGGTACCCCTAAACGTAATGGTCCTTAATTGAATTCCATCAAACTTAAGTGTTAGCGTGTGCGTGATTGGATTTCCCAATGAGAAGGCCCTTAAATAGGTTGTTAAAACATTAATTATGATACAACCGGGGATGTAGGTGATGAGCCTCATGTGCAGGAATAAAAAGTAGAAACAAAATCTTACAGTCTGGTGGCTATCATATTATATGGGTTATATTTCAAGATTTTTGTCTCTCTTTGTTTTACATTTTGTTACATTCGGAAATAGTCGATAGTAAAGCGTGTCGAATGAGCGCGAGATAGAGAGAGAGCAAACAAATTAAAGGAGCTGTTAAGAAACAAAGTGATTTCGTTTCTTCGAAGTTATATAAGAATTATAGATACAATAGGATTCTCAGTGCAGACACGACATCATTTAGTTGAACCCGATCCGGCACTGCAAGATCATGTATATAGACTGGTGGTTAGTGTCATTACAGCAGTATAGCGCTCACATTCAATTTAGGGGAAGAAGAAAGTTGAAGACAACAAATATCCAAGTCCCTGTATATACCTCCCATATCTCCAATACTATATCTGTGCCTTTCAATGTATACCATTTTAATATTTATGCATCCGTCAACCCCTCTCCCTTGGTGCCCGCCTCTTCCCACACGGTCTCCCTAGTCAGTCTAAGTCATATAGATGCGGAAATCGGGTGAGAAAGTGATATTCCCCTCCCCCACCCCCTCTGGAAGACGCTCCTTCAGGTTCAATATTCCTGACCATTTAAATTCACTTCAGACATTCCTCAGCACATTCGAGAAAGTATTAGGATGGTTAAGTGTATGCAGTTACCAGGGTCGCATGTACAATGAGCGAAGGGTGGTGGGGTGGAGGGGTCGGGGGGGGGGAAGTTCGCACCTCCATCCCCAGTCTATCAGTCGGGGGTATAAAGTTCAGTCGGGGATTCTTTTACATACACTTGCGGTAAAATAGATCCCTCCTCTTGGCCCACGACGTCCTTCCATAAATGTTGATGTCCCTACTTATAACAGTCGAGGAAAGTTAGACGTTGGTCTTCATCACTGACATCCTATGCACGTCACTGGGATACATAGATAAACAGTGAGCTAATGAATTTAATGTGCCTCGGAAAATATTTAATATTTTCTTTTTTGAAGAATTCAAGAAGGATGGAGAAAGTCACGTAGAAACATCAAACATCTTTTTATTTTCGCAGTTTGCTTGATTAAATGTCGGTAGTTTTGTTCAATTACATTTTGTCAACCCAATAAAATAAATTAAACCACGTAAAACATCAATCATTCAGCCAATCTAACATACAGTGAATGTACTCATTAAATCTATTTTAATTAAACTAATAATGCTTTCAGTCACGTTGCACATGTATTTTATATAGTTTTCTTTATGCTTGTTTTTAATAAAGGAATATTCAGAAAAGAAGAAAGATATTTATTTCATGGATGAAATACTTCATTGAGAGAACTTGTCCTTTTTAATCGTCTGTATGATATGCAACTTAACATGTAAGTCTATTTGATTACTTTTTATCAGTCAGAAAGTCAGAAAGTTCTGCATTGAAAATGCATCACAGCGAGTTCATACAACCCCGCACAGGTTTCAGATTGATTGTACACAGAAGGGGGGGGGGGTTTAGGGCGTAGAACTCAGCCCAACGTCGGTGGTGTTGTATTTCCGCTGGAAGGGTAGATTTTTAATTCCACCGACTGATTAAAGCTTTATTGAAAAGCCAAATGCGGAAACATGTTTTGTACAGGAGATGGTGTGGCCCAGGGGTTGCTGAAACCGACTCCTTTTGAAAGGGTATGACACAGGGGCTGGGGGGGGGTATACATCTTCATACCCTTTGAATTCGCGCCTGGTGGCGTATAGCACCAGACAAGTTGGTCTAATTCTTCCCAGACTGAATGTAAAAAACTACGTGAGTGAACGTTTCCCCTATTGAGTATGGAGTCGGGCCGGGGAAGGTGGGGGGGGGGGACGGAGAAGGCCGTTGCGCCCATACATTGCGCCGACGCAACTGATAAACAGGAACAGCATCTGCCGGGAATCATAATGTTTAGGATCTGAAGAAGTGACAAACTCAGAAATAAGTATTTACCTAACGATAGCAAAGAAAGTTCTGTTTATAGGAGCAATATAATTTTGATCAATGTTGGGTAAAGGTTTTATTCAATGGTTTTCCAAACACAAGCAGCTCCATTAAACCATTTCGCTGTATTACGTTACGTAATCTTTCTCCGAGGTCTATGTACCAGTATCACGCAAGTAATCTATACAGTGATAAATCTCGCCCACATTTTACTTTGATAATTAACCATATCAATTATAAACAGTCGGAAAAGTGTCACTCTGATTCTTACATGAAACAAAAGGATTATCCTAAATAGTTAATATTAACAATGTATATTAATGCCTTTTGTCGTAAGCTTTAATATATCTTTTTTTGTGGCCAAGACAATAGTGTTACAAATTAAAATTATTTAT
>KN885467.1:45973-60528 GCA_000934455.1 Apostichopus parvimensis | reverse complement strand
ATATCTTCGGATCACGATTGCAGATTTTTAATCCTATAAACTAAACTTTGCTATCTCTTTCAAGTTAACATTATTTGAATACCACAAAACCTTCTTTTTTTGCTTATGGTCTGATCTTTTTCTTTAGAACCTATCTCAGGTAAACATTTTTGTTTTACTTGTCAAATTTATTCTATTTGACTGTGACTTGTACAATGTCTTCCAGGTGATTTTATACTTGTCTTAGTCACCCAGAAATGTCCAAAGTTGTTTATTGTTTAGTATGTCAAAATAACTGAAGTCTACAGTTCATTATCAACGTTAACTTTTACAGTGTCGTTTTTCCATTCGTTTGACAAAAAATTCAACAAGTTATATGAAGCCTCTTGTACTTTTGTTCATCATTTTAAAAAGTCCAGGTTCTTTCTCTTGGACATAAAAATTTATGCCGGAATCTTAAAAGCTCTATATTTATAAACAAACCTGTTGGACTGAAGCATTGTAAAGCTTATGTCGTAAACAAAAAAGCTAAGATTAATTTGGGCAGCGTAATATGAAAGCAGTTGAAAGTAGTCCCATAGCGCCAACTTGAAAAGTTCAGGTTATTGACTCATATGAATTCTGTGTTGGGTTGACTGGGGGGGTTCCTTGTGGGATATAGGGCAGGTGGAGGGATGGGTGGGGGAGAAGGAAGGAAGTAGTGGGGGGTTGTCGCAGAGCAGGATAGTGAGGTGATTCCCTACCGATTCCTCCAACTCATCTTTACGTTTCTGATGGAGCATTGTAGAGAAAGATTGTCCTACCGAGGACAGAATTCATTCATAAAGTAAACATACAGCTAGCCTATGCAAAAGGGCTTTCTCGGAAGAACCTTTTTCTGTAACGTTAAAGATAAAGAAGACGCTGTACATAAAACAGATATATCTTTGGGCATATCGTGTAATGAATATTCATGAAAACGTCATTGGTATCACCTTGTTGGCCAAATCCATCCTAGCTAGTATCCATAGGAAGGATTCTTGTTTTTGACAGCTAACATTAAAAGGAACTGCGTAATTGCTCATTGCGATGCATTTCATTTCGGATACCCTTACATATTACCCTTACATATTTATATATACCCTTATACGTATACTGTGATGATCAGAGACGGAATCAAGCAGCTCTCTGATGGTATTATTTTACGTTATTTCAGAGTAAGCATTTTGCAGCCCATCCGCTATTCTGAGTTAAGCGATCGTCGAGCACGTGGTGAGGATGATTTCAGAATAACAAAATCTTGTACACTCATAGCTTTGAAGCAAAGAAAATAATAATTTAATTAAGTCATATTTTTCTGTAAGTTTTAATTATACCTTTCAACAACGAGTGTATTTGATGGAAAATGAACAATGATTATGCAATTTCAGTAAAATAAAAAAAAAATTAAAAAAAATGGAAATATTCGGTTGCTTTAAGCTTAATACCTCAGGAGAGAACATATGCCAATATTCGGTTGCTTAAAACTTATTAACCTCAGGAGTCAGCAAATGCAAAGATTATACTATATATTTTCTAACCACGTGTCACATTTAAATAAAGCCAAACACTATATGCTTCGTGTATTTCACATCGGCATGACTTCATAGGGCACTTGAAGTCTAGTTCCTCCACATATATATGTAAACTCTTATTTATATAGATGACTATATAAACGGTCACCATACATACATGCCGTTATCAGTCAATGCAAAGTGCCCGTTGGCAACATGTCGGCACTATATTGACGGAAATGACTTGTCTATGGTTAAGAAATGATTCCTGATGTAACTTTGAACTTTCCGTGTATTTGTTTATTTTTACATTAAATCAATAAATGTCCTCAGGTATACAGTAGCCCCAAAGCCATGGATACGAACAGTCCTCAAATCTCCATACATCGAGGTTAAAGGAATATGGAGGCGGATGCACATTTTGATTTTATTATTATAATTGAAAACTTGGGGCTAAAACCAAACTCTTGCTAATTTAATACCCCCCCCCCCCGCAACCATCACCACACTTTAATGTACAAACCTATACACCTATTCCCCTATCACATCCTCTCGTCTCCCATTTTGTAAACACGTGATGACGAAGGTTAGGCTACGGAAACAGAAAGATGAAAACTCTGGAAATGGATATAGATATATATATATTAATAGCTATATTCATATTGGTTTAACCTATAGACGTTTATAGGCGATGCCATTTGTTTCAATATTAAAAAACAAAAGGTACAAATGTGTGTTAAATGTGTGTGTGTGTGTATGTTGCGTGGGTATGTGTGTGTATGTTTATCGTGGAAGTATATTATGGTGGATCAAATGATGACCTCCAAATGCACTAATACAACATTAATCCTTTGCAGGCGGCAACGAAGGCCTGATGTTAACTTAATATCAGTTCCTGAAGACATTAAATACACCCACTGTTTTAAATTCTATTAGCAAGCACTGCTCCTCGGGTAAAAAAACAAAATGTTAACTCATTTAAATATTCTATTCTTATAACCTTCACGGAATCACCAACTGATCAATAACATATATATGCCTACAGTATATTTCCCTGTAGAATCCAACAGGATTATTGCGTGAATTCTCTTAAGGCTTATCGAAGCCTCCTTCTCCTCCTCCTCTTAATTATAAATATACAAGTGATTTCCTATACACGTATACGTGAGCAGAATAGATAAGTAAAAGTTTATTATTCCGCCACTCTTATAAGTGCTAAAGGGGAAAACTTTAAGACTTTGTGAATTACTATACATTGACTTAAAACTTGGGTAAGAAATTTAAGGTTTTTTTCAGAGGCTCAATATATACAGGAGTTTATTATGCCTTGTATGCAACATTTAGGCATAATGATAACGGATATTAAAAGAATGGCAGACATTTAGTCTTAATACGTTACATAATAGTCCAAGAGATAAGAAATAGAATTTAGAGCTGTTTATGTTTCTATATAACTATTTCGGTTTTCATGATCTTCACCTTTAAAATATGCAAAATATATGTAATGCTCTGGAAAAATTGACGTCAGCTGATAAATACAGTTCTTATAATGTTAAATGTTAATCCATTGTATCTAAAAGTTGTCATAACTCAAAGAAAATATGTTCTTTTAACTTCATATTTACAAACAAACACCTTTTATCGTTGAAAACATTTTAACACATCGTAAACATGTCGTTTCTGTTTTCTGTTGAACTTTGTGTTGTATCTGAGAAACTGCTACCATATGTGTAAGACTATATAATCTATAGTTATACTTTAATTGATGAATCTCAGCTGTGTAATAAAAGGGTCATTTCTGAAACATTAAAGTTTTTTTTAAGAAAGTACATCCCGGATTGATATGCATTGTTTTGCAATGTTCTACAACATACAAAAATTAATATTTTGTCTAAAGTCATTTCCATTCATTTTAAACAAAATGACTCATTTAAAGTTTTCAGAGAAGTTAGTAAAGATTTATTATTATGCAACACTTGAGAAGTAATCTGTTTTATATCGAAATATGTCTGACATTGCTCTGAACGCCGCAAGATTTAGAACAAAAATAATGTAATCCATAACGGCATAAATACTCTTAGTGTGTGCCTGATATACACACGTAGAGTATTCCAACGTTATCAAACTGACTAGCACGCGCATAAACAGAGTTTAAATGTAATGTAAACATACAAGGGTGCACGGCTCTGAGAGGGAAGTTCTATTCTCAGTGTGGTTAAGGTTTAATTTAACGTCACACATTACTATTCATATTTATTTATTGTTTGATAGCGCCTTCCATTAATACCCAAAATAACCAAATAACAAATTAATTAAACTGAAAGAATAAATGTTCTCGGTGTGATGCACTAAAGACGGTTATTCAAGCTCAATAATCCACCATTCATCGTGACTTTTATTTTATAAACTCTCTAAATTGCAAAGAGTCAAAATTCACTCTTTGAGATTGTTCAGAATTGATTACTCTTTTAGGGAGTGAATTCCATTGCCTGCTAAGAGCGAAATTTTACGAATTCAAAAATATCCCCGTGTTTTAGAGCTACGTTTGAGAAAAGCCACTTTCCAGTATTATCGTGCAAATCACTCCGCAAATGACTTCAGTTGGTATTATCTGTTTTTACCTCCATGGTATTATTGTCTCTTTCAGAGGATGAATTCTCACTTTTTGTAATTAAGAGTGTAAATCTGTCTGTTCGTGCTTATTTGAATCATTCTAGACAAACGATGTAACATTAATTACGTAACAGGATATTACTCAATCTAACAAGGAGATCTATCTGGGTATTTACCGTCTTACATATGATTACTTCTGATTAGACATTAATTAACCATTCAATCAAAAGCCAAAATACTCTAAAATTAGTTAATAATCATTTAATCCATTATACAGAGAAACTTGTAACCCATACCAATTATGTACGCGTACTGTAACATGTTTAATTGTCTCTTTTGGAAAGGTATACAAATGCCTGGGATTTTAGTAGCATTTATACGTAACATTAATCCATTACAAATAAATCATTCGTTCCATTAACTCATACGTACAGATGTAAATACTTGAGAATTGGATGGAATTATACGTAACAGTTGAAATATAAGCAGAGAATCTTATGTCCCATGGCATTCAATTTAGTGTAATATGTGATTGTCTCATATTGAAAAGTAAATGCCTTGGATTTGGGTGTAATTATACGTAAGAGGCTCATTTGTTTCCAAGTAACTTACTGTTTCATTAATAGCAAAGTTGATTGCCTATTATTTAGTGAGTTTAATCACTACTTATTTCAAATACAAAGTATAATGTGAAATTGCTAATTACCGGTAACCATTTGATCGGTTTCAGAGAATCTAATCTCCCATGGATCCAATTTAATACAAGGTTTTATTGTTTCGTGTGCAAAAGTTAATGAGTGATAGGATTTGAATGGAATCACATAACAGATTTATATTCTATTTAGGTACATTATCGTTTCTTTAAAGGTCATGTATGCACCATTTAGATTGTGACAAACTCAACATATTTAAAGAGTGAGAGGCAAATCCATTCTTATGATAAAAAAATATCAGAAAAATATAGAATAATTGTAAACAAACTTAATATAAAGAACAAAGCATGCTTTATTTTGGGTGAAAAATACATTTCATTTTACAACCGCGAGATCAACACCACCCAAAAACTTTCTTGTTCGATAAAATGTCGAAAAAAAATGTTCGCCTGTTTTTCGTTTCCGGCATTTTTTTCCTGAAGGAGAACAGTTTGGCGGATTGATATTGAGTGAAAGTAGGGTAGCATACTCCATAAAGAATCTATATTAATCCGCCGGAATTTTCTCCTTCAGGTAAAGTGGCAAGAAGCAACACGAGAACATCTTTTTCGATATGTTATCAAACAGCATCTTTTTTTTTGGTGACTCGAATGTCAAAGTACACATATGAAATACACGTGGTACCAAAATTGGGGAAATTGTGACCAATTTAAGCAACTGTAGCAGTGCATGAAAATTCTTTACTACTGTAAAAAAGAAGTTTGTTTACAAGTGACGAAAACTTCGTACTCTCATAGCGTAAAAAAAAACATGGCCATTATACGGAAAATTTATTGAAGGTTCCATGAATGGCTAACTTGTCAGCTTATCCAGTGAGGGGTAGGGTTTAGCTGCATGGTGAGAACTTCTGCAAGAATGTTGAGACGACAAAGCTTTTACGATTTACACTGTGTAAATAAATTTAGCCAAGTATATTGTGTTAGGCTACCGTAGGTTTTATCATCCTACATCTTACTATAGGGTTCATATCGCCTTTAACGTGATGTACATTTGCCCAAAACGGTTAACCTTAATCAGAGAATATGCAGAGTTAAATTTGCACGAAGTCAGTCTTTGATACGAGAGACTTTCACTCCTTCAATGTGTCATCAATTTAGACACTCCCAAGAGTGAATAATTTCACTCGCTGGGTTTATTGAATTATGGATGAATGTAATGTTAGAAGGGAAATGAAATCAGTTGTTATAAACAATCTCATTATATCGATTTATACCCTGATCATATATACCCTCATATTACATATTACATTCTAGGATGTAGTAAATTAGTTATTGTCATCACGTGACCAGGATAATTACAATTAATATGACATGTACCGTTTGGTATTCATAGTACGAAACAAGCAATAGTAAAATATATGTGATAAACGAAAATGAAAATATGGATCACATTATGTTTTTAATAAATGTTAATTTATTTTAGCACATCCTGCTGATTTAATTCATGTGTGAATCTAGAATGTACTGTATAGACTGCTCGGCCATCAGGATTGTTGAATAATTTCTGTGTTTGTCACGTAAGCTGACATTTACGGTATATGCTTTACCAGAAGAAAGCCCCCCCCCCCCCCCCCCCCCGATCAGAGAACATTGATGTAATTAGTTTGGAAACTAGAATGATGAATTGCCGTATCGTAGTAACTTAGATATTCATGAGTTATTTTGAGTCGTGCAAAATAATAAAGTGAATTTCAATCAAAAAAACGTTGCAACCTAAATGGGCCAAATCGAAATTTCTTTCTTTACTGTCATCATTAATTTACTATGTTACATTTGTTTGTCAACACCGTATACATTCAAATGTGCTAGATAAACTGCTTGTTAATGACTGTGTAGGGGCCTTTTGTTCCCACGAGACCCGATTGCATGATTGACCCATGTAGCCGACCGCCCCTCCCCTTCTCTTCCCTTCTAGACCAGTTTATCAACTAAGTGTAAATCAGAAAGGAAAATCGAATTGGTTATGTTTTTCATGCATGGGATATTCCGGCCTGAAAGTGTCAAATATTTGTTGACGGCATTCTGCATATTGTTATATACAGATTCAGACGATAAAATAGAACCCTTGTATCATTTTCTACAATTACAAAACAAAGCAACGAAATACTTTGTGTGTTCGACAGTAAAAGACGTGTGAAACATTTGACAAACAGCATTCTTAAGAAGAAGGAAAAAAAAATGTCGTAGGCGTTTGTCATTTCACCGCACACTTTTTTTTATCACTGATAATATTCCACCATAAACTTTAACACCCCCTTCTCTCCCTAGACATACACGTTGACGGGATCAGCTCATACGGGTACCCCTTTTACAGTAAAAACACCCCATAGCACATGTCAATCTCATACGCGTTAATAGCAGCATCCTATTGGTTTTCTTGACAGGGAGCTGGTCTCGATATGACAAGGGAAAGACAACTTGTTGTCTATGTAACTTGTCATCATAGGCTTTATTTGGCACATCACACCGAGGGGCATTAATTCAATCCTCTAATTAAATTTTAATGAAGGATGAATGTAAAAGAAGGTGAACATAATTATTATCCATCGGGGTATTATAACCAAAGTGAACTTGTAGCCAGAGGCGGCGGAAATAGGTTCAATCTTGGACGGGTTAGGGGGGGGGGGAGGTGGGGAGCTGCGTCGAGGGTTTGTGGGACGTGTCACTTTGATTTGAGAGAGCAAACTACAAACTCATCTCAAAACTAACCGACATTGTTGATTCTCTGCATGTGCTTTCTGTACCAATAATTCCAATATTGGAATATTTTTTGTTGTTGACAAAAGGGCACTTTTTTGATAACAAAAGGACACTTTCCTCACACAAATGAAAAAAGGGCCCTTGGAATTTATGAAAATGTGGCCCGACCAGTTTTACCACCCCTGCCTTTAGGCTTTCAAGTAGGTAATTATCAAGCAGTATTCTCTATATAGTTAATCGGTTCTATAATTAATTCCATAAGATCGATAACAAAAATTCCGAACAATAGCGGTTTGGTGAAGATCAGACTTGTTCAAGTTTTCCGGTTCGATTTCTGCTTAGTTAATTAAATTGTTTCATTGGGCAAGATGCTTTATCTTAATTGGCTCTCTCCACCCAGGGGTTAAATGGGTTGTTATTGGGTGAGTTTATAACTGCAGCCGCCTGGAGGGGTTGTCTCTGGGACAGGTTATCATCGACCAGGGGTAACATAACGTCTGTGAAGCGCTTTGAAACCTATCGCTGGTATAAAGCGCTATATATAAAATTGCTGCACTTAACACAAAAAGACGAAGAACGATTCACGTTTAAGCATCGATAGTAAGACCACGCATTAAAGTATTTCCCTGTCATTGTAATATGTCCATGGTTACGGATATTGTTACCACTCCTTTCAATCCCTCTGCCCCACATTTATAACATTTAAAAGACCCCGCGTATTCGTTGTTCTTATACAATAAATGTTGCTTGAACTTTCAGAGACGGACATAATTAAAAGGGATTAACTTAAAAGGTTTGGGCTTAAGGGAAGGATATGTGGCTATGAATAAAATATAAATTCGTAAATCCGACAGCCTCTAATTAAAGGCCGAAACGAAGTAGCGACGTTATATGTCTACACGACGATGTCGGTTGCTAAAGAAAATGTCTTTAGTTTTAGGTGATTTGTTCATGGAACGCAATAATAGAAAGAAAGAAGAAAGAAAATCATAAAAGACAGCGACGTTAAAATTATTAAAAGGAAGGATCACTAGAGTGATTTAAAAACAGTCTTAGTTTGAAGGATCCGTCCATCTCGTCTCGTTAAAGCTAACTATCTCTTTTCCGGAAAGATTGTTTTACCTAATTTAAATAACACCACTGATTAAGAATGAATTTGCCTCTCCCAAATGTATTACAAAAAGACAGTAATTCTTTTCCTTCCAAGGGAATATTGAATTGTGGAATTAACGAAATAAAATCACAACCACATCTAAAGAGGGAATTTTTCTTAGCCTTGATTGTCCCCCAGGAACCGAGTGGGAGGTTGTGTTTTTTCTTCTTCTTGCTCCAAGGGACATTTAGAACAAGGACTGATTGGACAATAAGAAATTCGAAAAAGGGGGGGGGGGGAAGAAAAAAAGAGAGAGAGAATGAAGAAGAAAAAGATACAAGGAAACAAGTCAAATTTCAATCGATATTTTTTAAGGGCAGTCGAACGGATTTTAAAGCAGCTGGTTGGAACCCATAGTCTGCGAAGACATTTTGGCGCGAAATCTTGACGAAACCTAAATACCCTTTTACATAATTACCAGGTGCACAATTTGATCAAAATTTCATCTTCATTAAGCTTGAAACTAATTGATGTTACTTGCTAACAGTTCAAATGGCAATATAATCTAAAACGAGAAGCAACTTTTCGAGTAATATGAAATCAGCAGTAACTTATAATGACAATGGAATTAGATAGTTTAAATACCCGAACATTTTTCGTGATTGTCGGAGTGTGCATGTTCAGGTTTTTGGAGTGAGTGTTACAGCATGTTGATGTTAGATATTCGTTATAATCGTCATAACACACAGATGATTTCGACTAAAGTCGTTAACATTTCATAACAAGGCACTTTCGACACTTTGCACAGCACATTCCACTCCTAGGCATTGCTTAATTTGCATATATGAGTAGGGGCGGAATTGTTATTTTCGTCACATTTTCAGGCTAATTGTCACTAATTAATCATCTGATTGTAAACATCCGACATCATTTCTTCGTCCGGAATATTTCACGTTTTTACATGCTTGATATAATACTAATGGGCACAAGAAATGAATAATGTAAATTTCGGGAAATTTGAGAAATATGATGTTTTACCAAGTTTCATATCAACATCGTGAAGAAAGAGGCTAATAAGTTTGAACGTTTGGAGTCTTTGATTCGAATACATTAAAATGTGTCTGGGCGATAAACCTACTAGAATCGAATAAAATCGATTTCTTACCATTTTATTTCCTGAACAAAAAAAATCTACTATTACAACCAACTCAAACTACTGCTTTAAGAGATTGTAGAGATTGTCAGTTTGATTTGAAAAGACAAAAATAAAATACAATATCAATAAAAATGTAGTGCCGGATGTAAAGACATAAAGTCAAGGATATAAAATGACAATATTAATTTCAAGGGTTTTACAAAACATATAGAAAATAAGGACAAAAAAAAAATAGGTATGAACTAGTTATTCTTATTTTTTTCTCTGGTTAATAAAAAATGTCCATATACATTTGGTTTTATTTTTTATTTAATTTTCTAATCTTTCGAAACTTAACGTTAATTTATTTTATGATGCAGTTATGGGCACGAAAATTGCTAAACGTCACGTACAATATATATGTTGTAGTGTAGAGCTGGAGAAGTAAAAGCAGCAATTATGCTTGATTTGTATAAACTGGTCGAGGAGCGTGCAATTAAAGGACACACAAAATTAATTATACCATAAGTGATCTACATATAGATAGAAATAACTGTTAGTAAAAATATCCTCAAACAGGTCAAAAAATATTGTCTATTTTAGTGATGTATCATAGATCTAATGTTTCTTCACACACTAGTTAGAGGACTTGAGCAAGTGTAAAATTATGACATCATCGCGACACACGTGACTCACTTTTATGATTTTATGTATTTCTTTTTTATTTATTTAAATGTATGTTTATATTTTCTGAACTGGAGATGAGCTCTGCAAATGCTGAATCTAAGACATTGAAGCCCCTAACATGACCCAATGATGGTTTTTGTTGCAGCGACAACAATATTAACACACTACTTTAGAATATATGAAAATAATAAGCAGAAGAAACACAAAAGAGAGAGAGAAAGGTTTCATATACATGATATTACATATTCACAGAATAACCGCCTCCAGACACGACTTTTTTTAAAAACGGAGCAACCTTCCCACTTGGTGCCCCAATCTGAGGCAGGCCTGGCCAGGAGGGCTACAGCTCCGGGGCCTGGGTGTAATATGGTGACACGATAAAACATGAATGATCATGGGATATATGGGATACGAAAGAGAGTATTCTCATTTTTAAAATACACTTAAGGCAAACTTTAGAGTGTAAAACAAAGGGGTGGAGTGGGAGGGGCTACGGGTGGCGTATTCCCCCCTCCGAGGCCCGACCTGGTTCTCGAGGCCTGTGCTTCAATCCAAGTGAACATGTTCAATGAGGATGATCATGTGGGCCTAGATGCTCCAAATCTTCCATATTGCGCACAAATAGAAACTACCTTTGATGAACATATATTCTCGTTAAGTGTATTCCGTATCTTTAATCAGTTCAATTATGCCATGCCGTCGGCGCCATATATGTGTTTATTCCAGAAAGGCCTATGTTAAGGGTTATTTTCATCGAGGCCCTGTACTGAGACCCAATATGTAGTGACACAATTGGACACCACATTGCATTCAAACTGTTTTGTTATCGTAACGTTTGACATCATCAGAAGTGTGAATTTAATCACGTATAGGCTGAGTAGGATGATGAGATTACTGGGTTATAGCGCTTTCAGTTAGTTTGTAACATTTCTGAAAGTTTTATCTATTTGTAAAAACCGTTCTATACGTGACGAAAGAATGGTCGTCAACGAAAACGTAAACAGGGAAACATCTATTGTTGCGGAGAACCACCTGCTACCATGGCAACCGCCATAGCCTCTTTTCTTTGCCAAGTGATGTAATCCTATCACAACATAAAGTCGCCAAAGAGATTCGCTATTGAAAGGAAAACAAACGAAAAGATTAGAAAGGATCTTTTGAAATGAGGTTTCGTTCCCAATGTCCGTGATATACTGGTGCACATAAACGGAAAAAAACCTACTTCTAGAGACAGCATATGCCCCCTAAAATTCACATCGCTAATTTGATAAACCTTACGCTACACGTCGAACAAACATTCAAATATTTATCGAAGGCCCTAAAGAACTGCATAAAGTATTTTATATCTCTCTCTATTTTTGTAACTATTTTTTTTTAACAAAGTCACCTCCTTTCCCATCGATCAGAGTATATTTGCATTTGGGGATTCAA
This sequence comes from Apostichopus parvimensis, assembly GCA_000934455.1. Classification (NCBI taxonomy): domain Eukaryota; kingdom Metazoa; phylum Echinodermata; class Holothuroidea; order Aspidochirotida; family Stichopodidae; genus Apostichopus; species Apostichopus parvimensis. The sequence goes on along the minus strand of KN885467.1, from coordinate 48,646 downwards.
TAAATTTTTTGACTATATCATAGTCTGGGCAAGCTTATGTTTGTTACATTTTGTTCGGGGGCATCTATATACGAACATTTGCTGAAATAGCAAATATAAGAGGTACAACTGTTGTCTAACCTAAAACGGCCTGCGAAAAAGAACAAGACCAAAAATATCGATGTGGTGCAAGTTAGAAATGACAGGAATAGTCCTTCGCCTTTTCCTTCTGTTAGTCCTGTTCTTGTCTTTGTCTTTCATCCTTCTACTGCTCCTTTTCCTTCTCCTTGTCCTATCCTACCCTGTCCTTGTATGTCCTTGTATGTCTTTGTTCTTCTACTCATTGTCCTTGTTCGTGTCCTTTTTTGTCTTTTCGCTTTCGCCTAATGTTTCTATCTTTACTTCCTTGTGCTTTGAATTTCCTCTTTCTCGGTTTCTTTCTGCTTGTCCTGTCCATTTTCCTATATCTTCTTCTCCTCGTTGTTCTTGTCATTTGCTCATGTTCCTGTCTTTGTCTTGCCCTTTTCCTTTCTCCAGTCAACCCTTTTTGTCCTGTCCTCGTCCTTCTCCTCTATCTCCTTCACCTCATTATTGTTGTCGTTGTTCGTGTTCCCCTCCTTCTCTAGCCCCCCTCCACTTATCCTGTAATTGTCCTCGTCTCTATCTTGTTTTATTCTCGTTCTATCTCTTTCTTCTATTTTCCTTGTCGATCTCCTTCCATTCTCCTCAAGTTTCTTCCCCTCATTTTCCTCTACCCGTCCTCTTCCTTGTACTTGTCCTCCTCTACCTTATTCTCTTCATTGTCCTTGTCATCCTCTACCTCATTCTCTTCATTGTCTTTTCCCTCCTCTACCTAATTCTCTTCATTGTCATTGTCCTCCTCTACCTCATTCTCTTCAATGTCCTAATCCTCCTCTACTGCATTCTCTTCATTGTCCTTGTCCTCCTCTACCTAATTCTCTTCATTGTCTTTTTCCTCCTCTACCTAATTCTCTTCATTGTCCTAATCCTCCTCTACCTCATTCTTTTCATTGTCGTTGTCCTCCTCTACCTCATTGTCTTCTTTGTTATTGTCCTTATGTACCTCATTGTCTTCTTTGTCATTGTCCTCCTCTACCTCATTCTCTACCTTTTCCTAATCCTCCTCTATCTCATTCTCTTCATTGTCGTTGTCCTCCTCTACCTCATTCTCTTCATTGTCGTTATCGTTGGTCATGTTCCTATCCTTGTTCTACTTGTTCTTCTCCTTCTGATTCAAATCTTCGATTCTTCGTCGTGTCTACGATTCTTAGGTTATGAAAATAAAGGGAAAAAAAGAAAGTGTGCTATATTGTTAGCATATAACTTCGTGAAACATTACAGAGGGGCCTCAACCCTTTCTTTTATAGTAGAACATTTCACTTGTTAGCACATGTAACTATGACAAGAAGGTTAAATTAACAACATAAATCCGTGAGATGAATTGAAAATATACATTCTACAGTTCCCGCGCCTCCTTATTTTTCCTGTGTCGTCTGCGCGCTAATGATTTTACAAACAATGCTTATCACAAATGTAAGGACACTGCAAAATTCTTGCACATTGTCCATGATCTATTTAAAGCGACACATTCATGCATCTTTTAAAAACTCTCATGAAACTCAAAATCAGAATGATCAAGTAAATAAATCAACGTTTCCTCTCCCAATTCATCATACCAGTGTTAATCACATGAAACGCTACTATTAACATTCCAAAATTACTTTAAAGGATTGGTTCAGGTGTTTGACATGTCTATTTTGTATGAAAAAGCACAACAAGACAAAAAGAACAGTGAAGAAACTACCATGATAGCATGCTCTGTTAAGGAGATATGACACTTTGAAGTTATCAAAATTTCTTTGAAAACGACTGGTGTAGAAAGACTTACTGTGAGGGTGTGATGTCACATCCTCACTTCCTTAACATTTGTGAATATATTTCTTAAAAAATTATTTACATTTTTTAACACATTTGAAAATAATTTAATCAGAAATTCTTCAGATGTTTAATCTCAAATACTTCCTTTGACAAATATGAGATCTCCTGACATATCTTTTGGTTGAAAGTCATGAAATCTCACAAAATATTTAGAGAAAAAAACAAAGACTTTTCAGGAATGTGAGGATGTGACATCACAGCTAGTCAGATTTCAGCAGTTTCTACACAATCTGATAAAACTTTACACTTGAATATCTCTTTATCCTCAAAAGATATTTGAACAGTTTATTCACCATTGTGTTTATTTTATTGTCCTCTTTCATATAACATACACATGTATGACAACTGAACCAATCCTTTAATTATCAAACTATGCTCAAGAACTGAATAAAATGGCACAGACATTTCTATTTCACTTTGCGTAGCTTTGTATCAGCATTAATTGATATCCACAACAAAATGTCTAACATATTTTTCAAGAATTGGCAGATTTGATGACACCATTGCATAGAAATGAAACAGTAAATATCTCATGTTTAATAAAAAGATTGTCAAATAAAATACTGAGGGACATATTCTAAACATCCTGATTAAAACAGTTAACGCAAATCCTATCAAGAGTTTCGAAATATTGATAGATAAAACATATCAGTTTCTCCCGTAAGTGGACTTGAATCAAACAGGTGTGACGTCATAGCACCATGACAGAAACTTGTTTTGTTTTGACCCTTGACG
>KN885467.1:21440-41879 GCA_000934455.1 Apostichopus parvimensis | reverse complement strand
GTCAATGAATGCGCAAGCATTGATCATTTGCAAGTGTATATATAGATCCTGATGAACTGTGAATATATTATTTTCATATTTTAGTATATTTTTATAGTTCAGGATTTCCTTAGTTTTTATATTCTTTTTCATTTGACTTAATTTGTCTCTCTTCGTAATACTGACGTGATCATTCATACAAAATACATTAAGCAATTTGATCAAATCAAATATTTAAAAAAAAACGACTGAATCTAGCAAAATAGTAACGTTTTCTTCCTCATCTAAACAGTAGAGAAACTTGTTACAATACACCAACGGTGGTAGATTGCTCTTCTGGACAAAAAATTAACAGAGTCAATGTATTGCTTTGGAAAAAAAAATCCCATATACGGTATCTTGGAATACACTTGTTTTCATGCAATAATCTCTACTCTTTAAGTTTGTCGCACGTCTTAACAAGGAACGAGTAATATTTAACTCTCAGCTGTTTTACAGATTGGACAGGGAGGCCCTCTCTCGGGTTCTCAAAAGTTTTCAAACTTCGTTATCAGTACATCCGTGTAAGAGGAGTTTATTACTATTTTTGTACTTATTCCCCGAGGTAACAGTTAAGAGGTCTCAAAAGGAAGCATGCCTCTACCGTGGTTTTCTTTTAGCGATGAAATTATTATAATTATTATTATTTCATATGGAAATCGATTTCAGTACAGGAGGTAAGGTGGAACGTCTACAACGAGCTGAAAAGCCCTGCGGCGTTACAAAAGAAATGAGAAAATAAAACATTAACAGTTTTACATAGACTTGTGGCAGAATTATTTCCCCGTTTCACATTTCGTACTTAGACCTAAGCAATTTGAGATTTTTACATGTATTGCGCACTGCTTTCTTCGAAATTAGCTCATCAGCAGATTTGTAGTGTGTCCGGGATCGTACCCGTATTCTTGCTGTCACATCACCAAGGTTCGTCTTAATAGATGATTTGTACTCGTCGTATTTGTACTCGATGTAAATCTAGTACAACACAGATACGAACGCGGTCGAATGTTCGTCTTAATGGATGATTTGTACTCGGATTTGTACTCGATGTAAATCCAGTACAATACAGATACGAACGCGGTCGAATGTTCTTATTAATGAATTGGTTTGTACTCGTATTTGTATTCAATGTAAATATAGTACAACACAGATACGAACGCGGTCGAATGTTCGTCTTAATGGATTGGTTTGTACTCGTATTTGTATTCAATGTAAATCTAGTACAACACAGATACAAACGCGGCCGAATGTGCGTCTTAATGGATGATTTGTACTCGTATTTGTATTCAATGTAAATTTTGTACAACACAGATACGAACGCAGTCGCGCATATATATTCTTATACTACTTGTGCTCATACCCAGAAGAGTTTCTAACTTGCAATTTCATGCTTTCATACTCTTAAAAGTATACGAGCTTCCACAACGGTTTGAAAACGTAGGGTAGTTGTGGAGGGGGGGGGGGGGGAAGGGGGAGGGTGATGGACATATGTTCAATTTTATTTACTCTCATAGTCCGACGAAAGTTCGATCGTTTTTCGTAATATTTAGAAAATGTATAGAAATATCGAGATGAAACAATGAAATTCATATTAACTCAAATTCACCTGGCGAACAATGAGACACTAAAATCAAAGGGAATTATATATTTTTACACTTTCATTGAAGACCCAATCTCAATATGTAGTTCTTATATAGCTATGATTGTTAACATGTTCAAATTTAAGCTGTTTTAAGAGATAAGCTATTCCTTACCAAAGGAAGTGGATCGTACTTAGTACTAGTGGTATCTAATGTCATCCTGGGAGATCATCTTGAGAGAGGTTTTCTTTCCTATATTTTGTTAATATTGAAATTGATTTTTCCTTGAAATGTGATACATTAAGGACTACTGTTTCGTTAGATCCCAAAGTTCTTTGTAACCATATTTGGAGTTTTATCAAATGCAATTTAGAGTTTCGTTAAAATGCAACTTGTTTGTAAGAATATTATTTACCTCAGGCGATAATGACCGTTTCTATATTATAAATGAAAACAAAGACTTCCATTTTACCAATTTAAACGATTTGTATCTCTACGATAAAAAAAAAGTGCAAAAAAAGTTTATCCTTTGATCTGGAATTCACCTAAAGATTTCCATCAAGTTTGTTTTAAACCAATCAACGTCTGTCACGGGAATGTCCCTTTAAGTTGTAATGCCTTAGCGTTCGTATTAGAGCTAACTTACACAAACTGATCTAACATGGGCTCTACGAATTCGTTCGGAACAACATAATCGGAAGGTTTTATGACCATAACTTTTATTTTGACAATTTCTTTGATTCAAAAAGCACTTCAAATTTCCCGCAGATAATTGCCTTTTTGGTAAATTTATAGCTAGGAACGCCCAATGACCTAAGTTTTCTTTCTGCAAATTATCTTGATGAAATTAAAATACAAAAATTAATGATAAATTTCATAATTCTTGTTATATGATTTATCTTATTTATACATTGTCACATTGGGAATATAAAGAAAACAAAAAAGGAATTTATAGCTGTCATGACAATGACCATCTGTTTTGACCGAAAAATATGCTTAAAAGTCCAGATGTTTTCACACATTTTCAAGCTTTTTTTTCAGATTATTTTTCTCCTTGTGGCTATATTTTTGCCTCCCTGTTTCAACACTCTAGCATAATTCAGAGTGTTTTGATATCCAGGAAAGAAATTTTGGAAACGTTTTAGCTATTTGTAAAGCGATACATTTGGAGGCAATGCTATGACATAATTTCAATTCCAACTTTTCTGTAATGAAAAAATGATGACGCTCGGTCGCGTCATATACGCCTTAGTTTCTTCTTTGGTCTTGAAGAAGTTTTCTTTTTCAAAACCTCCGATGGGCCTCGCCAAACATCCTTGACCTGCCGTTGCTGCTTCCAAAGCAAAAGGAAACAGAGAGACGAGAGTAGAGACACAAATAGTTGAGTAAACAGTTTCCACAAGAAGCTAAAAGGACACGTGTCGTAATATATAAGCAATAACAAGAAGTAGTAACTTCTTTTTTTTTTATATTTAATTTCTTTTTAGAAAATGTCAGTTATTTATTCAGTTTCGATTTCACTCTTGGCATTTGCAATGAACTAAACGAGAGAGCATCAAATGGGATTAGATATACATACCCAGTAAAGGGGTCCCCCGGAGCTTAATCAAACAATATATATAAAACCTTTACAAAAAAAAATGAAGCCAGTGGCTATATCCAGAAACTGCATGCAACTCGTATTGAAATAAAATATATAATGGTCGTGTCACGTACACCTAAACTACGTGATGTAAATTTTTAAAATAAAGTTGACCAAACTAAATATAATGTTCATCCATTTTCTACATGTCTAAATTTTTAAAAGTTTTCTTTGTTTGAGTTTGTGCGTGCGTGTTTTTGTTTAAAGGATAAAAATAATCTTAAAATTAGAAGAAATAAATAATGTTGCTTTTTCTGGAACCAGATCGGGGAAGTAAGTTAGAAGTAGGACATATTTCTCGAGGTGAAAGTGTTTCTTGCGTTTATATGAAAAACCGGTTATATACAAACTCCAATGGGAAAATGATTTGGTGTTTCTGACAATTCAGAAAACGACCTTCTCATTTTAACTTTCACATGAATATTTTGTTTTGCGGCCTTACGTTTTGGTACTTTAGTTTAACCTTGTACAAAATATACCAGGAAGCTGTTTTAAAAGTAGCAGCTCCCGGGCCATACGTTCAATGGATGCAAAGTGACGGTTGAAAACATTAAAAGTGAGGATGTAAATATTCAAAATTTTAATTGAAAATTTAGAAAATTATCTCCAATACGAGTTATCAGCATAATTTATTTAATCCAGTTACATCATATGCATGTCATTATGCTCAATTGTATATTATAAAAGTATTCAAAATCCGATATTATATTTGAAACATATATGTAACAATTAACTCAAACGGAAAAACGGTATTCCAAATGCTAGGACTCATGTTAAAATAAGCTAATATTAAAGCTCTCATATTTCAGCATGACAATTACCGAGTTTGCTTGCAAAAGGCGAAACTTTTACAACGTATAACGTCAACATTGACATTAGTTCATATATAGTGCATGCGATTTATAACGGAGAAACGACGAAGATGATTTGGTCTCAAGATAACAACGTGGATAACTAGGATGTTTTTTCTCACCTTTTTGAGCTAAGACAAGAAACCTATCATAACTTTCCATTCCCTACGTCAAATCACTTTCTATCTATAGTATCATCTCTGCATTAATTGTGTTATTGTTTTTGTTTATGTTAATGACTGAATTATTCTCCATCACGCACACTTAATCTTTACTTTTAATCAAAAGGATCGTCAAAAGTTGGTTAAAGATGTAGTAATGTTACTGCCTGGGGAGTTATAAATAATTACCCCAAATTTCAAAGGAAACTTAGTTCAAACATCAAAAGCTTCACATTCATGATATTCATGACAACGATTTACCGAACTAAAACTCTGCCCTCAAGTATTATGCGCGGTGTCAACACCAAACAAGCGACTTGTGCATGTCATTTCCTGCGAATTCTCGCCGGGTAAACCGTTGATAACATTTTCCATCTATATCTTTCATACATCTACATCTTCCATCTTTTTCTCGAGAAAGAAAAGAAGGAAAAAAAAACGAAATTTAAAGAAAGGAGAACAATTGAATTTAATTGTGCCTTCAAGGATTATGCTGTGTTTCGCTTAACGGAAGTTCTATCGAGGTGAAAACGGGATAGGGGTGTGTGGGAAGGAGGGAGTAGAGAGGAGGAAGTGAGTAGAAGGGGTGAGGGTATGGGTAAATATTTTATTTCGGAGTGACTTACCTTCTGAGGATTTTAGTTTTGGGAATAAAAAAGTACTTTCCACAAAAAGATGACCCAATGATACTTTGCCTATATCGTTGGAATTTACATCATATTTTGAGTTGACCATAACATATAGAAAATCCCTACAAATTTCTTAATATGATAACAATATTGAGTGACTTCTCGTATGATATGACTAATGCGCATTTTTGTTTTACCACAAATATCACGTTTGAAACGATTTAGTAACTCGTTTTTGAGTGGATAATTTAACTTCCCCGTATTTACGTTAGCTGACTGTTCGCAAAGACTGAAATTTCACTGAGAAATATAATTCAGCTTACAAATATATATATAATTAAATTTCACTTTCTGTTACTCAATGTTCAGTTTTGTAGGTCACTACGCAATGAAAACTTTCCCTTCTTTACCTTTCCTTAATATTTTTGGCAAAGTTGTACACACTTCAAAGAAGCCACGAGAAACCTTCGTTAAAGAATTGACCTACATCTAAACCTTTCATTGCCGTTCAAGGTCAAACAATATTTGTAAACACAAAGTGTACAGAAATTGGAGACGGGGAAAATAGAGAAACCAAATGATTTCGTATTACCGTGGCGAAAGAAATAACAGTAGCTAAATCGGAAACGCCCGAAAGATTGGGTCTGTCAGTAAAATATAATTCAAAGATTGACTTTAGGCAGAATTGTGAGGTTGATATTTTCATATTTCCAAGACAGAAGAACAATTTAAGTACTAGGAATGTATCTATAGTTATCTCGGGTTTAAGATACTAGTCAGCTCAAAATGTGCTAATCTCTGGATTACCCTTAATGGCTAATCGTTATGCAGTCCGTTCCTCACTTAAGGTATAACTGTTAATGTTGATCCATTGTTTTATAAACTCGAATTACTCCAATCGAAACCTGTTAGTTCAACTTTATGTTAATCAATAGAAGATACTTGCATGACATTCAATACCATTTGTCCTTATATACCAAATTTGCAATGCTATGTAAAACATGCCATTTAATGCCATAAAACTCTGAAGTTTCACCATTGGGTATCTGTCAGACTATACATACTAGTCTGGCTAGGCTCTCTATAGTGGATGAGCAGATAAGCAGGTGTTAATCTGTGTCTAAACACAGGCTCTCTAGTGGATAAGCAGTTTGCTAACAGTTTTATTTTATTTTATTTTGTGACTACATACTAGTCCGATTACTTTAATTAATGAACCTCAGCAGTTTAAATGGTCATTTCTCAAAAATTAAAATTGGTATATAGAAATACAACCTACAGAGCGGATAGCAGTATTTACAACATTTTGAAAATCGATTCACCTTCAATCAATATTAAGAGGTGTATGCAGATGGTTACTCGAGCGAATTACAAACGGATTAGTCCAAAACAAGCTACAAACTATTCCTGTATGTTTTGTTTGCAAACTTTTGAACATTAGCCACAATTTTATTATTCGATCAAAGTCATTTGATCATGTTGGACTAAATTAACAGCCTTTGGTTTTATAAGAACCTTCTGTTTTCCTTCACATAACAAGAACGGTGATTTGTTTTACCATGTCTTGACACATTTGAACATTCTCAACAATACGGAAGATCTTTCATATCAGGGTGTGACGCCAAACTTATTATTAGTTCTACCGGCAACGACAGGGTAATAAGTATGGTGCTGTTTAATAAGGGAAGAGCCATGGATTTACCCATAATTGGAACCACATGTAAACATTTTTAATCGCAATCATGGAAGAGAAGACACATTTACGCATACCTCACGAAATTAGCAGATTTTTCAGCTGTGTATAAATATATGAATGATGTCTGTACATAGTAACCTAACATCCATTTATAGATATTAACAATTGAATGAAATTATTATATGTAAATTATTGAAATGAATAATGGAATTATGTCAACCTATATCCAACTGTAATACATGAAAGTTGTCTGTACATAGTGACCTAACATCCGTGTATAATTATTAACCTCCTTATTCAGCATCACGTCGCCAAAATACTCTTGAAAACTTCACTATTATCGCTATATGTATATATGTATTGACAACAGGTGTTAATCTGTGTCTAATAAATGAACTAAAATTTGATATTTAAACGGGTCTCCATGTTGTTTGATAAAATCTAATCCAACGAATTAACTATTTCTTTTATGTCTATACGCATATTACAACAAAGCCCATTTATTTTATATCATTGCTATTTAAAAAAAAGTGATATTTATACAGGCTAACAAAGCAGCTGTTTATAAGATTAAATAAATATTGGAGTAAGCGACATATAATAATATTGTGTTGTAAATTTCATCATTGTTTTTATATTTATTTTTATCATTTGCTATCCGTCAGGTGGACGGTGAACTATTCTTAATTTACCCACATTAAATATGAAAGAAGTATGTCTATGCATTCGACAAATGTGTGGTTCATAGATTTAGGAAATATTGATTGATTATGGAGGTGTAACCTGCACTAAGAAAGATATTAAATGTTAGAATCATACAGTCAAGATAAATTGTTTTGTGATCATTTTTGTGATGTCATGTGTTGACAAACACTGTTTTAAATCACCCCACAAAATAGCTGTAAAAAGTGTGTTAAAGTTCAATTTAAATCATTGCGTAGCATCAATGGAGGAAGTGAAACAAAATTCATCATTTTATAGTGTTCTTCAATTCGACAGTTCGAGCTTGGAAACTGATTTGATTAATTTCTATTTATTTAACTTTATTGGGTTTGCATGTGTATTAAGACAGATTACACGATAAAACTCCATTGAAAATATGTATCTATATAACAGAGCAGTGCTACATAAGCTATGAAATTTCAAGGCAATTTATTAACCACGAATATCACAACTTAAGAAGAGTCTTCTTTCGGTTATAAAGGAATTCGTCCCACTTAATATCTATCCGCCGTTATTATAAATCATTACTTCATATTGTAAAAATTGTCAGATGATGAAACTGTTATATTGATATGTGAATTTAGGTCACAGAAAGAAGGAAGAAAAAACAAAACGCCGTCGAGCTCTTTTACTCTCGTGTCTGGCACTGGTATCATTATCAAGCTAATTGTTGATCTGGACCAATGTGATTACATCAAACCAAATATGTTACCATATTGATAACTACAAATCTCCAGAGTTATGATACATATTCCCTTTAGGTTAGATAAAGCAAGTCGTGAAAATGATCACCGTAAACAGTGAAAACGCATGAGTGCTGTATCGTGTCTGACTACTAGGTTGATCGAGTAAATAGCTCTCTATAATCATCAATTAAGAAAGGAAATGTAATCGCTAAATGGATTACTCGGTTTGGTCTAACACCTTGTCAGATGTCTTGTTTCGTAAGATTTCGTCTTATATTCATAACCACCTCGGGTAATGGGATTAAAACTCGAAGGAATCATGAACGAAGTAGAGTTAGTATCGATACATTGATAAACATACACTATAACTCTAGTCCAAGTAATGGCTATACCGAGTGCCGTGTTACTGTACACTTACTGCATGGCTATGCATAATTCCTACCTGTACATATCCAATCTCAACTTCATGAAACCTTCATCAAAAGCACATGCTAAAAAGTCATAATATCTTATACGGAACTGCCCAAGCATTCCGTTAGCGTTCAAGAAATCAGATACATGCTTCAGACCGGTGATGGGTTTCAACGCGCCTTCTATGATAAATACATCCTAGCACCTGAGATTCCTAATGGTAACTTTATCCTATATACTAAACGGTGCAGCAGAAGAAAAGAGACATTCATGATTGCTTCTGTGTGTCGCCAATGTTTCAATTTTCCATTTAACTGTGCATGTCTTCCTGATCCAACGTTCAAAGGGTAATTAGACCAAGAACCAACAACAATTGTATCACATTCGTGATAAAGTGATTACCACTTGCATCATATTTTCATATTATCATATTGTCCCGTAGTATTTAAGGCAGAATTTAGATATTTTGGCAAACCAAACCATTAGAGTAACATGTTCATTGCTGTGACAGAGATGATGATATCTTATCTTAAAACTCGACAAGAAGCTAGCGTAAAGGATGTCTTGAAATTGTTTTCGCCTTATACATCGCTTTATTCCTTCCTCTACGAACCGTCAGTGTCCCGACATATGATCAAATATTGTCGAAATTTCTCTCAAGCCAGCATATAATCCTTTCCTTTTTAATTCTTCTGTCGCTATGTGTGTTTCTATGACTCGATTCTGCTATAAAGCTGATTAAAAGATGTAATGGTTACTTCTCAAGTATATTATTCTTCTTTTTTTTTTGGTTAGCAGGGAAGAAAGACAACGTTATTCTCGAATCTTGAATGTTCTTATCTCCATGTTTCCAAAATAACTATAATGTGTATGGTAATAAGATGATCTCTTATCTATTGGAAACTCGAAAGCCGTTTGATTGACACAAAATACTTTAGTAGAGGGTAAATTTAGAGAGAGTGGATGCTTGAGCACATACTGCGTTATTAGCGCACTTGCATGAGTGTCTCAAACCATGATGAAACCTCAACGAAGGTCTCTTTTGCTTTCCTAAACAAACTTCACAGACATTAGCAACTGTAACCTGCATAAAATCACCCTTATTTACATTAAAAACAACGACAAGTTGTTTAGGTCATCAAGCGATTGCCGGTGGGCTAATTATCTGATTCTGAAATCGGGTAGCGTTTGCAAAAGACATCAGCATTGTTTAATAGCGCAGAAAATGAGTTGATTTGGCAGCAACTTAAAGTTAACCCGGTTCTGAATATTTTAGCGGCAAACACTAGTTATATCTGTCATGAATATACCGTGTAGAGTTACAAGTAAAGCTTGTTGCCAAGTATTCCACATGTATTTCGTATTCTTTGTTGCAGTAGTCAATACTAAAGTAAAAAAAAAAGGTATACTGTGAAACTCTTTCCAAAAACCTTGTAGCGTTGGTCCGACGAAACTGCAACAAATAGTTGACTGCTCGTTGTGAAAAGGAAGCTGTAAAGTTCAGAAAAGGGTAAAAACTACAATTATGCACGAATATTGTAGTGAAGGTGATTGATAGATAAGCTTTAAGACGTGTTTGCTCTATAGCTTCATGAGGCTCCCCCACGCCCTCCCCCTTTCGTTTTTCCATCTCTTTTTAATTTTGAAGTTATTGAGAGCGAGATTGGTGCCCAAAACGTCTAGTAAACCAGAACCGCCGAGGTGATTTCAGTTCAGACGTCCTCCGCGAATTATCTTGATAGCAGCGGAGAGGTCGACGAGGGGTATTGGAATCTACGAAAGACTTATTTAGACTTGCAAATTTTGTAAATAGATCGAACAGTAAGAAAGCGTCTTAAGATATAGAGTGTATACCAACGAAAATTGTATTAATTTAGCTGAAGTGGGAACGTATGCCTTAAGGCAAAAGACAATTAAATGGACTTGTGGGTAAAACGTTACAAAGATTCGGCAATGTGCTATGCAATGTACATGTCTTGTGGAGTACATGGTGTGTAAGTGCTCAGTAATGCTTGTCAAGAGGAAATGTTCAATGGCAATGCCTCAAGAGTTACGTGGAATGATGTAAGAAATGTATTATGTATAATGAATATGGTAAGGATTTAAACTTACATCAAATAATCTTTTTATGTTCATTTGTGCATCATAGGTATAACTAATAAATTCATTAAAAACTCACTCACTGCCAATACAAATACTATCTTTAATTTTAGCCGTCAACAAGCATAGAACTTCGATATGAAAGTTGATTTTAGGGCTCGTAAATTCCTCACTTGAGATAAACATAATATCATAATATAAGTAAGTATCCCTAAACAGATTCATAATGTACTCAAGTAACCTACACCTCGCTGATCACTATAAAGCACCAACACCACTGATTTAGGCTATAAAATCATGACGAACTGGTGACACGTTCCTTTATTCAAAACAAACACACTTAATTCATTCAAAGATATATACAGCTAATTCCTTTGTAAATTAATAGGTCAGTAAAACTTCTAAATCTTCTAAATTCTAACAAAAGTGTGTACAACGGGTTCTCGGACGACTTTAACAAGTCATAAAGAGGCGGCAATAGGTATATGACTTTTCTGTATACTTGTTTATGCATACAGTGTATGGTCGATACGTGTGTGTAATTATATAGTTACGTTTCATCTACTCTGAATTTTCAATATATTTGCAACTTTGATGGCAAATTTGAAAGTCACATTTGAAAACGCGAGCGATTCTTTTGGTGCGGTTTCGCTGTTTCGATAAAAAATGGAGTGTATTTCACATGAGAAAACATTCAAAACTGAGTAAATCTATGCGTTACTTTTCATTTTTATAGCAGGCATTTGCAGTATTCCTAGTAACGTATTTACTTAAAAACAGAATTTAGGGTTCAACTGCAACTTCAGAGAAGACATTTCACTCGTTATACTGCAGTTTGGGTTTGTATACTATACTGTTGTTTTCATTGAAATACGAAACTTAACAAATGACGGGATTGGTTTCTTATGTTTTCTTTCAAAACAAGGTAACTAAAATGAAATAAAAGTTATACCAATTGAATGTTTTTATACTAGATTTGATGAACTGTTCCTCATGCTATGTTATTTTGCTGGGAAGTATGGCGTCCGTTTCTGCATCCTGTTATAGTGTTTACGCTAACCATCTTCTTTTACTGTGACTATATACCGACATGAATATATTTACGTTACGCTGCAAATTACAGAGTAAAATTCATGTTTGTAATGATACGTAATAGGATCATGTATGACATGTCACTACGTAAGACGATCTTAGACTAAGCATTTCACAGTCGACTGAAATTTAACGCGTCACACAGAATGTGTTTCTAAGAATGGGTATTGATGTAACTCCACAAAAGTATCTCTGTCTTGTTGTGTAATACTTTTCTGCACCAAATTCTGTTCGTGAATTTAAATAATCCGAGTAGCGTTTGTTATTCTACTCAATCCATCTATAGAATGACACGTCCCTATATGTAACCGGAGGTTCAAACATTCAATGAAACCACGCAATCCATCTATAGAATGAAATGTCCCTATAAGGGGGTTCAAATGTTCTCTGTTCGTCCTAGATCCACCTTGCGTCCTCCCATGTAGACGAGACCCTGGGTAAAATATGATCCTGCGTTCTCAAATGCGAAGAAATTCTAAAGGCAGAAATATTTACAGCTAGCAACATTCCAAATTTATAATATTTGAAGGATAAATCAATGAGCATATTATGCTGGGAACATACGTCCCTTGATGAACAGCTTCCAGTAGCCAGTTATGACACATCAGCACGATATACCATAGAATGTGCCTATAATATCTGACGCCTCCAGAATGCTCGTTCTCAGTAATGATACATCAGCACGCTATATACCACAAAATGTGCGTAATATTTGACGGTTCCCGAATTTCCTTCTTCTTAAACTGCGAAAAATCTTCACAAGTCGTAGTTTAAGCAAATGCACACTCCCCGCTTACCCATAGCAGGTCGAGTTGAACATGGTAACATTCCGTCAGGCAGTGTGCGTCCTGCTCTATGTTACTGGAGTTCCTTTCACAATGAAATATCATAGTTGAAGATCATACTCGTTCAATTCATCGTCTTCTTTCATTACAAAGTCTATACATACGTAGCTAATCAAGGTTTCATTAATTTTAAATAAGTAACATCATATTTTGTTGTGCGTGTGTTTGTGAAATGCGGCAAGTTTCGAGGTTGGAAACTTTCAAGTCATTGAGTTCCAAGTTGCTCATATCTCATCTCCTTCGAAACTTCAAACATTCTTGTCAAATATTTTACTTAGGAATCACTCAGAAATATATTGGCATACTTTACAATTATATATTAAACATTAACCTGATTATTATGTTATTAGTTACGATCTTACAACTGTAATGTATTGCAATAGTATTACAAATTGATTACATCCATGTAAGATCAATTCAACATTTCGACAGATAATTATTGCACTGCGCCAAACAGCCGCTAACATAATTAACGAATTTGCTGCAAGACGTTGAAACTGAGTAAATTTGGCAAGTGACAAACTATGTAAGTTTGCGTAAAACATGGATTGCATACTGCTAGAAAGTAAATATTAAGCCTAATTCATCAACAATCAACTTGTTGTTAAATAAATATTCCCTTCTCGTCTTTTGAAGTGCTACATTTTTTCTGACAGCTTGTTTCAAATATCAACGAATCTCAACTATATTCAAATGTAACAGCTACAATTTCAACTATTTTATATATATTTTCCATTATTTTGTCTTTATCCTCAATCTCCATACACGAACTGACAGCGTTATGCAATCATATATGTTTTTTTGGGGGGGGGGGGGGATTAGTAAAAATAAGGTCTTCTAATGTGCTAATTGTAGGCTATATGATTTAAGGGGACATAGTTGTATATCGTTTAGTCCCTTATGTATTGGCAGGGATAATCGAAATTCTCCAGCAATTGATCATTATATTATAGTTCGTAGAAAACCTAACAAGGAACAGTAGACATGGTTGTTTGATCCCCCCCCCCCCCCAAATCTTCCAATGAAAACGATTTACTCTAGAGACGAAGGAAAGAAACGGCTGAAATAACTAAAAGCCTCAGGAGGGACAGCTTTAATCATGGCTGAAACTTCACGGCCATTAACAGTCTGTAAACGTAAAAGCTTCAGGGAACTTACAATATTCTACACTTTTAACCTTGAAGAACCGGAATTCACTATCCACCGATAGCTATGACCAAGGCTGATGGGGGTTGACGAAAGAAAAGATGAAACAATATATAGTATGATTGATCACGTACATCGAAAAACAGCAAGTTATAAACTTGAATAAATCGAAGGAAACATAAGGAGGATCGGGAAGATGATACAAGGAATGATGAAGAGAAGAAGCAGGACCCCGTCCTCCTTCTTCAGGTAAAGTTGATGACCTTCAGCGTGTCTAGTTTTGGGCTTTGAATCCATCCGGTTTCCAAGATTCAAATTGTTATGGAGCGCCGGAGAGACTGCGTCTATATTTTAGCCAGTATCTATGATCCGGCAGTTTAAACTCTCGATGTGTTGTAACTTTATTGACGGGGCACGATCAGCCCACGGTGTGCGTGTTATTTGTGCCTAGATTAGAAGAGAATTTAAGGGGGTAACAAATGGTCAGCAGCATTTGCCTTCAAGTTTGTTGTTGCTTGGTTAAAAATAGTCAAATGTTTGGAAAAGTAATGTCGCGGATGTTCTGTGTATGTTATGATAAGCCGTTAAGAAAAGGATGCTATTCGTCTACCTTTGTGTTCCTCTATACCACTGTTTTGATATGGAAACCAAACCTTCTCATTCAGGGGTGATGTGACGTTCATATGAAATTAGAAAAACATGTTTCGGTTGATTAATGAAAATTAATATAAAAAATGGAGTTTCAATTTAAGGTTACATCTGCCCCAAAGAGCCGATGACGTCATCGTTTTAGCCTTAAAGGAGCATTTCAGAGGTTTCGGCCAACGTGCACTCAGCTAATGGTTAACATCTCAATTAACAGATCTTTTTTCCGTCATGGTTAAGCGAAATTAATTACTCACGTCATTACAGCAGTACAAATATGTCTTCCACTCTTTCGCCAGGGTTGCTTACATTATTCAACAAACCTACAGACTTAGAAATATTAAAAATGTGTATTATATTAACATATGGCGTATTCCATATTTTAATTGTAAGCTGGGTGGCATATCTCTATACTTGAAAATATATATGATGTTCGGCAAATGTACACGGAATTAATCAACAACTGTGAGATATATCATAGTCAATTTAAATTCATGTTGGTGATAATTGTCTCTGTGATTTGAAACTATGACTGAAATGAGATGACTGTTGGATATTACGCTTTTCTTGGAAATGAGTCGTTAGGATTAATTTGTCACGTGCTCATAAATCGTTGTCATTTTTTGTTAGTTGTACCTATAAGCACTAACCGAAGATGAAATATGCAATTGCGGGGTGCCCAAATCAACCTCTTGTTCTTAGGTATTAAACTAATGAAGGACATTAAAAGCAGAGGAATGGGCATTCTAAAGAATCATTTTGAACGTGATCGATCGATAATATGTTTCACATTTTAGTGTTGTAGTAAGCTGGACAACAATTTTCATGTGTATACCTGTCAATTGATATAACGTGGACTTTTTTATAGATATATACACAGTAGTTACATGTCAAACCCTATGCGCATGATGATGTGAGCCTGTGAGGTATTTGATGGATGCTCTCGGGTCATTCTACTTAAAAGGAGATTTGTTTTCAAGTCTCTTATGACCTAGCAGTGGAAAATACTGATAACGAAAAAAAAGGTCTAGAGGAAATTTAAACCGGAATTCTTCGTAAAAGTATTCGTGAGTGTATATCAATGAGCTACTCATCCTAGTATGACGCTTGGTTAAGTTCGTTATGGACTAGCGATCAACTGTAAATGCTTTCATTCGGAAAATAAAAGTTACACATGCGTAAAATGCAATGCAAATGTATACAGGGACCCCCAAAAGAATCGGCAGTTCCCGCTCTTATAGTCTTAGCCATGATGATCATTTGTGATGAATGATGCATGATGCCGAAACCCTTCGGTAATTAACAGAACAGACTGTATTTGCTTGCAAAAATTGGGTTACTTGGCCACTTATCGACCCTAACGACGCCTTATAGTTATACGATATGTGTTAAAATAATAGCTATGGTTACTGAGTTGAGATATTCCTCACTGATTTAATTCCTATTTATGAATTTACTTTATTTATTTATGAATATTTTCAGAAGAAAAAAAATAGAGTCGATAGGTTGCAAAACTGTACACCTCTTTTTTAGTCATTTCTCTCCGGAAGCCGAGTTGAATTTATTCTCATATACATTAGTAAATTCATTAAACTCTACAGTGCTACTTTTTAATTTTGTTTTTACAGATAACAAAATATAAAAGCTAAGCATATCTCGTCGTATATACATGCCGGCATTAGATTTCGCTAAGAAGAGAATTGTGATTGATTGAAGTTATTGTCTTTTGGCCTGGGAAGGAGTATAAGGGGAGGGGTGCTTTCTTATTTTTGCATAAGTTAGGGTGCTTTAATACGAAAGCATTGAATCGTTTCTACCGCTACTTCCGCTCCAAAGTGCTTCTTCCGCTTCTAACATTTTTGTTGTATAAAGAAACAGTAATGGTTCAATCAAATGATATTGAGGCCGACGTACTATAATTCATAAACGTCGGCTCAATTCCTGCAGAAAAATTTGAATCACATCAGCTAGACTGATGAAACATACTCCATTATCACTATTTATTTATACATATAGATATCTTACCGTCGTTTCCAAGGGATATTCCGTCTTAAATTTAATAGAGCATGATGTATAGTTTCGTTTGTAGTTTAGAAGTTCCTTTTCTCCTGACGGTTTTCTTTTCAGAACCTACCTGCTCTAATTTCGTTTATTGGAAGCGAAACCATGATATGGTAAAAAATGATAGCTGTAAAAAAAATTATATGGACAACTCTCGGATGAAATGGGAGAGTAGTCTGAAGACTTATTACATACGATAACAGAACAAATATTAATTTCCTGTCAAGCCAAATACAAGCCACATAAAAATGATCGATTTCTATCACTGTTTTGTTCTCTTTGCCTTTATGACATATCTAGTCTAGTAGGGAAGTGTGATGTGAGGTATAAGCGGAAGATATGCCAATCAATGCAAGATATAAACTTCAATCCTAAACTCACGGAAAGAATTCACTTTAGAGTCATTTTTATGCAAGGAATGGGTTTTTCTTTTTCAGTAAATTTCCTTACTTATATATAAATAGTAAATTATTACATAAAATAGCCATAGATAGATGGCAACCAAAATAAATGAAAGTAGTGTTAAAAGATAATATACGCCATACGTAAACTTACATACCACGAAAAAAAAGAAGCTAAATGTAAAACAAGATGTAACTTCGCTTTTGTTGGGAATAGTTATAAATTATGATTAGTTTTAAAACGCACGTCGTTCAGTTTTTTGTGCACTAAAGAAGCAAGAGCCAACCGAGCTTGAAGAGGTAAGGAACCTTCTGTTTTCAAGAGAAGCTTACAGTGTTTCCCGCAATGTTGATAGGCTATTGCACGGCGTTGGACGCTATGTTATCCAAGACAGCACGGTTGAAAACACACAAGTGGAGATCTTTAAGGATCTGCTTAGGACTCAAGATGGCGTCCATTGGGATATGGACATTAATTAAATACAGAAAAAAGAATTGTTTGTTACTACGACAAGAGTAATAAACCATCGTATCGCGTACAGGTTCTGAATTTCTTACTTATATAAATCAGAACAGCATATATAACTGCATAAAGTCGATTGTGATCATTCAATCATTACACATCGAGTCACGTGTTGAGTTAACGGCATTATCTTATCCTTGTAAATGCACTTTTCATCTGTCAGTTCATTTGTTTGTTATTAACTAATTCTTCACACCCTTTGTATACCTTTCAAGAATTTGTGTTCAGAACGTTTGTTTAATAAGTACCAACACCTTGCACAGGGCAGAAGCAATTGACTTTCATATCGTGGGGTTCGTGATCTTCCTTACGGGGTACCTCCGTCGATTCTCTCTTATCGAGAACAAGCAGTAAAAGCGCTGAGGTATGATTACTTGCCGACATGTCTACTTGTCTAAGGTATCATATGTCGCTATTAAGCTCTATGGACGTCATTGAAATATCTCTGATTGATCGTTTTCTTGTACGGACTACACAAAAAGACAAAAGGCAAGCGACCAATTACCATGGCTTGAATTACAACCAGTGTTAAGCAATGTTTTTGACAATGTCACTATTGAGATCATCTGAGGGGCCCTGATCGACCCCCCAACTGCCAAGAACGAAATCATTGAAGCAATCAGATGATGATGGAATACATATACTCACCACGGCTATCCCAACGAATGACTGTTGGTACCCCCCCCCCCTCCCCAACCCCGCAGTAATTTAACTGAACATCAAATCAAAGGTTCTCTTTTGAAATAAAATTGGATATATCTTATTTCCACATTTCCAGAAATACAAATACAATAGAAAAAACAAGAAAATATAAATTAAATAGTAAAACAAATACCAACATTTTGCGATATGTTAACAATTAAATATATATTTTGTTTGTTATTTTTTTGTGTGTGGAAGAGACGTGGCAGAAGAGATGCTTATATAAAAAGTTCAATCCACTTCCTTCTGGTTCGAGGACCCTAGAAATGACTGTATTGGCGGCACGAGGACTTGACCCCGACTTGACCCAGACAACTCCATGACAACATATACATGTGACTTCGGAACTGTCAAAACACGTCTATTTGCGTATGTAATTCTAGATTACACCTTATTTTACTACGAATGTAACCATGCAGATATACTACAAGAGAGTAACATTTCATGACAACTTTGAAAGTGTCTCTTCGTGATTCGTCTACTTAAAATGTTTTTAAAAAAAGAGAGAATTTCCAACCGGATGACAAGTATACCTTTCACTCCTTAGATATATACTCCGCGTTATCATCACGCCACACGAATGAGGAGATCGTTATGTAACCTGCGTCACAACTGCACTGATGGGCAAACTATACTCTTCCAAGTACTGATATATCCAAACTAAACAACAATTAGGTTACTGTACGTTTGCAGTTCATGCCACTAGCAGTGTCGGACTGGCCACACGAGCATTTGGGCAATGCCCGGTGGGCCGGTGGCCCGATGGCCCGGTGGCCCGATGGCCCGGTGGGCTGGGGAGCCTGGTAAAATTTACAGCCCATTTTCACAGTAGTTAATAGAATACAGACGGGCTGTGTAGAAATGTATTTTTAACTGTGGGAATCAGTCATGTAAAGACTGTCCTCGATCTCTGCTGCTACAAGGTGCTCCTCAAGTTGATCCTTTTCAACGATGCTTACAAGAGCATTGGGCTTGCCTACAAGCTGCTGGTAACGCTACTGTACCTGTGTCACAAGTGGTATTTGAACGTTCTTTCTCTGCCTTGAAGAGAATCAAAAACCGTTTGAGAAGTACAATGACACAAGAACATCTTGAGGCGTTAATGTTGATGTCTGTGGAAAAAAGGATCTTGGCCAAACTTGACACTTAAAATATCATTGATGGTGTGGCTGCCAGAAGCAGCGAACTGCAATTTTTTCAAGCATGTTGTCACCAAATGCTTGAAAAATAAATTTAAAATCCAGTCTAAAACATATATTTTGGCCTATTTTTGTTTACGTTTTTAACTTTCCTCAGTTTAATCAAGTGTTGCTTCTGGAAATTATTTTTGGGTCTTTCTTAAAGGATTATTGTAACCTACAAAATTGAGAAATATAGCACCATTTTGCATCTAGGCATTCCTTAACTTAAAAAAAAATCTCAATGAGGAGGGGGACACCCCTCCCCTTAGATCCCTCCCCCAGTACGGCGATCACTAGTAAGTAACATATCAATGAATAATGGGCCGGTCTAGGTGAAAAATGCCCAGGCCAGTTTTAAGACCCAGTCCGCCCCTGCATGCCAGTATATATTTAGCTAGGATAAACGCTACGTTCGATTCTCATTGATGATAGAATGAAGTTACGTGCGTGCATGAAAGCAGTGAGAAGATAAGCAGCTGTAAAAGAAGAAAAATATGTGGATGAACATTTCGCGAAGCAGTGAGGAGATAAAACAGCTGTAAAAGAAGACAAATATGTGGATGAATATAGTGCACAATGGAAATGTTGAAATTGTGAATTGCCGTCGAAGAATTCAGTATATAGATGATTAAAGACCAGCTGGTACTGCTAAGCCTGGTTGTATAGCCTAGATTACAACAGGAGACAGTTCGAGTACTATAGCTCAATACGTGCAATCGAGGTATGATGACACAGTCCACACTTAATTTACACTGTATTCAAATAATTGTTGTTGTTGTTGTAGAGACAGAAGACTACAACAAAGGAAAAAGTCATATTACTAGGCAGCCATCTTGGTTTTTATTTTCATACTCGACTCTCACGATGAAACATTTGCGTTAATTTCAACAGTGTGCACAATAGGACCTTGCTCCATGGTTACACATTGCTGCTAATATCAGCTCATTCATGTTTTCCTGTAATTTTGTTTTAGAAAGACAGCTACAAATGTTCAGTGTTAATGTCGGATTCGTAAACCTCTTCGCAATACTCTGTAACAGCCGTCTCACACAGAGATTCACAGTAACTACCGTAAATATTAAAGATTTGTACCACAGTAATTACTGGATCGTGCTGACAAATCTGATAAGTCGTTAGCATGTGCTTTTATAGGTTTGCAGTAAGAACTGAGGATATGTGTAATCCCAATAAATCCCAACAACTTGATTTGTTGGAATTATACACATATCTTCAGTTCTTACTGTAATCATAATATCACATGCTACCGATTTATAGCACGATGATCCAGTTTTTACTTTGGTTCAAAACTTTAAGATTTACAGTATAGTTATTGCGTTCTCTGTGTG
>KN885465.1:53262-63631 GCA_000934455.1 Apostichopus parvimensis | reverse complement strand
CAATACTTTCCAATCGGCAATTGCTTATTGACAAATTCATAACAATCGCCTGCTCCTTCCCATATACCAGTATTCCTTGGTAACTCAAATCAGCGTCCAATCAACATCGAGTATCCCAGTTAATTTACAGTTACAAGCCAGCGGGTAACATTTATCTATAGAAGCTGAAAATAAATGTCTTTTTCATCGATTACATCAACGATGAAAAGGAAGTCGAATAAGATTTATTGAATTGATTGTGCGATGTAAATTGACCGTTAAAGTAACAGGCAACTTAAGTGGATAACGAGTTAATAAAGATCGTTAGACGCCCCACTTATAACCAATCCAATCGATCTTCAACGCTTTCCTATTTAGACTACTTGGACTTGATCAAGTCTTCGTTGGTAAGTTTTGCCGGTATTCGTCATGTTCCTGCCATTGATGGTTCATTTCCGGTAGTGTATACGCGATGTAGACACATTGGCGCCGAGAGCCTTGTCGGGGCCTGGGACTATCTTTATCACCGGGTCCTCGAACTTGACGTCTTCGTTTTTCTTCTTCTTAAGTATACATTAATCGTTACCGCGTATTTAACCCCGGCCACCCTTATTGACCCTGATCCCAATCTCATTTAGGCGCAAGGCAAATGAACAGAGGGAGGGAGTGATAGTGGAACAGCGGCAATTTCTCTGCTCCATGAAATGAAGAGTCGGTCAATTCTGTAAATCCCTGCAGATTGGACGAAATGGGTCGATCAAGGGGTGCAGCCTCGGGTCCCGGGTTCAGAGAACAGCTAGCGGGGAGTAATGGATGTAACTGATTCACGTTTAGTCCGTTAAAGGTCAACAATATTGGCCCAGCATGTTAGCACGTTATACAATTGCTCGTAGTATTCGAACCTACTTTCCTAGAGGCTCCGATCCCCAAATAAATGGATGAGTATATCAAATACCCAAATTCTATATCTCTGTTATGGTTACTACTTTAACAGTTGGAGTAAAATACTTGTTAAACTTTCGAGCATGGATAACCATATTTTATATTACTCTCTAGCATATTTGCGGGTATAACAGAAATGACCTTTAGTGAAAGTGGGCACGAAATTTATCTTATGTGACGCAGTGAAATTGTTTTACCGAATGCATGCGTCGTCACACCAAAGAATACACCTTTACTCTCGCGGCAAACCACCGACATCTGACATATGCATGGAAAAGACCACACGTGTTGTCTATCTGTTATGCTGAAATATCCATCACAAGTATATATAGGGCCTATATGCAAACTCCTTATAACCTATACATGTTTCTTATCTTCTTTAGATAAATGCTAAAGGCTATAACGTTCGTGGGTTTTGGAAGCGTTCATGAGGGCTGCAGAAAATAAGTGAGCAGGTCGCATGTATAATTACTTTGTCCACCTATTATGCTTTGGACCACAAAAGCATAAGTAGTCTTAATAAAATTCGACTAAAGAAAGGGCGTAGCCAATGGTGGATAAAGATAATTGGAGTATTACTTTGACCGTACAGTCACCATATAGCTCTATATAAAGTAAAGGCAACGTCATACAGGTATAAAATTCATGCAATTCTATAAAGAAGGTGACAAAATATATAGATTATGATATTTGTCGGTCATTCCAGGGAGCTATAACGTCCTGACTCCTGCAACGGAGCTGCCAATGTTAATTCGTAGCTCCGTAAATTACCTACTCATTAAAGGGAATGATACAGACGCTGAGTTTAATGTTCTTTCTTCATTTTTAGCTTTTTGTAGCTTTAGCATTTTTAGAGAAGATTATAATATCTCTTGTAAATCTCTTTAAGTTGCACCTTCAGCGTTCAACAAGATTTGGTATCTCAAAAGTATACATATTATTTGTTTAGGCGTTAAAACTCGTCTAGACTGTCACAAGAGCGTGTCAGCTTTGCAAGACCATAACTTCCTCATCATCCAGTCACGTCGACGTTTAAGGAACTTTACCAGAAATATAGGATTAGTCTATAAACCTAGAAACTCAATCTAGGATTGTCTAACGATGTAGCATTGAAAAACTGGTATAGTTCCATATAGTACGTGAAAGTATAGAAAATATAAAGGGTATATATATACTAGACCTTCCTTTATTTAATTTACCTATTACTTTTCACTTCACCTCACTCAGTTCTTCATGTCGAGCCTAATTGGTTTAATTCGGTTTTAATCTGTGGTAAGCTTTATTAATGTTTTAAGAACGAAGTCAAAAAGTCTCATTTCAAACGATTAGGCAAGCCAAATAGCAAATACAATAAGCTAAAATTTGAATTACGAGACCTTGGATGCTAAACTGACATCCTGATATTTTCGTTTCCTGGGTCAATTGCATGTGATAGCCGTGATTTTATACGACGAAACACAATGTTTATAATGCACAAGGGCCTTAGGAGCCCAATTTAATTGGGTGGGGAGGGGGCTGTAACGGTTTGCCCGAAAAATGTAACCAATGTGAAAGGGCGTACTGGTGAGATCCCCCTCAACTTTGAAACTAAACTTCGTTATAAGGAATGCCAACAGTTATATACCTGTCATAACATCTTCTTGGACAGAGAAGGAAACCATTGAAGGCGAATTGTGTAAAAATTCCATAACATCAATGTCAGATTAGTCAGGCAAGCTTAAGCGTTAGTCTCGGCATTTTTTACGAAACTACTGACTCTCATCAAACAAGTTTATTGCAGTTTTGTTGTTGTTGTTGCAGTGACCGAAATAATATCACCATATTGCCCGAATTTTCACGGAAATATCTTCTCGAGGGCTGCATTCCCCCACCCCCTCCCATTGCCCGTATCCTACACCTATGGTAATGCAACGTTTGAGACCAAGAAGGATATACTTAGACTTCTGGAATACTGACCAGATGCAGGCGCGTAGCCAAGGGGGCGAAGGGGGCAGCCGCCCCCCCCCCTTGAGCATATTTTTTTTAAAAAAATTAATGTTTTTTATGATATCGCTAGTAATTTCAAAAGAAAAAATGCTAACATGCAACTTACAAGGCCTGGGAAGTGCCATTTCCAGCGATCTGGGAGGCATTTTCAGCCAAAGTTTTCTTGTACGCTTCGCGCCAAGTTATGGTGGCGCTACGCTTAGATAGTTTGCAATGCCGAATCTACGGCTCTGATAGTTTGCCTACATTTTCGCCCCTCCCTTGGCAAATTCCTGGCTACGCGCCTGACCAGATGTGTATGGATGTTGCACAATCACCACTGATGGAAAGATAAGGGATGAATGGGTATAGTTCACTGACATTTGCCCTAGTGCATAATATAATGATTTGTTTAGTAACCCCTGAATTCAACAATGTCATATATTAACTTCTGTATACGATGTTCGATACTACATGTGTCATGTTTACTTCGAGTGGTCATGTATCCCATTTATGAGCCAATATTATATACGGTGGGTTGACGAATTAACCCCTCACCACTTTCTCCTCCATCCGTGACCTCCCCCCGCCCCCCCCCCCCCCTTGAGCATATTTTAAAAAACAATTGTTAATGTTTTTATGATATCGCTAGTAATTTCAAAAGAGAAAGTGCTAAGATGCAACTTACAAGGCCTGGGAAGTGCCATTTCCAGCAATCTGGGAGGCATTTTCAGCCAAAATTTTCTTTTACGCTTCGCGCCAAGTTATGGTGGCGCTACGCTTAGATAGTATGCAATGCCGTATTTACGGCTCTGAAAATTTTTCGACATTTTCGCCCCTCCCTTGGCAAATTCCTCGCTATGCGCCTGGGTTGTATAACTGTAGATATGCTATAGTATTTAAATTTGAATTTGAATATGTTAATATACCAGTTTGCCATGCAGGTAGATTAGAATAAGTTATTTGCTAAATGGTTGCGTTATTATGCGATTACAGCATCGAACAACATAAAAAATTGTCAACTAAACAGCTGATTTAAAAAGTAGACATAATATTGTTAATGGAAGATTTCAAACATGGCGCCCTCTAAAAGCATTAACAACCACTTATTCGTGTAGAACATTCAAATTGAATATTAAGTCATTCAGTAAACTTTGCTATATACACTATATCACTCTTGTATAATAGCGAATAGGCTGCATTGTGTCATTACTAAAATATTTATAGTTGGCAAAAAGGAAAAAAAAGATATACAAAAACTTTTATTGAAACTAATCCCATTTCGTGAAGCGACGGAATTTGCACAGACCCTTCCACTGTTGTCTATATTCTCTACATGATATTGGCTGTCTTCACTTCAGGCAATTCCCAAAAAAAGAAACGTCTTAGATGGGTTTAAAAATGTCTGTTTTCAAAACAAACCGTTTCCATTTTTCCCCATCGTTTTCATTTTGTCCCCATCGAAAGTCCTTAGACCGCAATTTATTCAAGGGAATTGCTTGTGCAGTTTATACATATATTATTTTACTGTATATAAGGCCTGGATATTTACAATAGTAGTGTATACGTATAACGTATAACGTACGCTATTGCAGGAAGTGTATACAAACCTCGGGGTCGCTTTTATTGGAAATCACTTAATATAGAGCAGGGTATATAGCCTATGCAGTGTATGATATAGCCAATATATGATAGCACGGTACGTTGGTTTACATACAAGCACCGGATATACGTGCTAAAGCCATTAGAATCGTTTAGCTGTATGTTACATGTACATAGTACAAGTATATATCATAGCATAAGCCTGTTATACGTCTTCAGTCAGTACTCGGTAACCGCCATACCGCCAACTTAATTTTTGCACGTCCTGCATCGTCTAGGCATACTGCAACATTTGTTAGCGGTTTACTTACCACAGTCTTGTGTTTTCAGTTTGAATTTACAAAAAGAAGCAATCGAACGTTACTACATCATGGTAAGCAATATTATTCAATTTCTTTCAGTTTCATATCATTTCATATTTTATTCAAGTTTTTTCAAATTTACTGCAATATGTTGTAATGTTGAGATGTTAACCCAGCATGTAATATTGCGTGAAAAAAAAAGGTAAAAACAGATGTATAACAAATGTGAATATCGGGGTTTGAAGCAGAACGTTAGATACCACGCCCTTTTCATATTTTTATTTTCATTTTTATGAACAATGTTCTATTGGGGAGAAGCATCATGATTATTACATTATATCTATATTTTAGCCTAAAATGTAAAGCTCCCAAATACATGATATGGAAATCCCAATTAAAATCTTTACATATTCTGTATATAGGCTATGCATCGGTGGTTATATTGTTCACAACGGTTAGGCTCATTCAATTATGTTGAGGTCACAAAGGATAGTCAAGGTCTTTCCTGAAAGTTCAAAGAGTTTGTTGTGAAATATTGTGAAGTTTAATATCAATGATAAAAATGCACTTTTGAGAAACGTTTGGCACTTTTTGGTGAAACATGAAAGATATATAGTATATTTGCGACCACACTTGTTTTTTTGTAATACTATGACCATGCATCTAAATGAACTGCATTGTCCTAATCACTTTAATAGGCATTAAAAATCATGAAAGTTGTTGCAACTCTCATCAAAATCCATCAAAGATTAACCAGTTTACAAGTCTTTTCCCACTTCTAGTTTTATTTATGAATAAACATTAGCTAATTATGCACATTGATGATGTAAAGGGAGTGACTGCTTAATGTGTTATACCTTTGTTTGTACAACCTGAACACAGATTTGTGGCCTAAGGCGATTTTTTTTATTTATTTTTTTTATTTTTATTTTCTGAAAAGATGAGCATCACATTATTCAAACGATATATGTGGGCTTGTAATTAGGGGTTAACTTGTTTAACGGGTTAAAATAAGAAATTGTGATGAGCGCAACACTCCACGTCATAGTTTAAATATATAGGCCTATAATGAGTTTCCCAGATTGATGAAAACTTCAAATGTGTTTATCATGGAAACGAAAAGAGCTTTTCGAAAAATGTCAACTGATTTGAATGCGATTATCACACACAACAAAATGTACTGAATATGGAACAAATTAGCTAGGTTTCCTTAGTAATTTTAGAAGGAATAATCTCTCAACACAAACTCCGCTACCCAACACCCCGTATGGTTTATATATTATTCCACCAAATGTTATGAACTGGGCAATTTTTCAAAGTTTCTTTTACCTCTTCTGTTCCAACTTTGAAAGTATACAATCTTTACGTTTTTGTGCTTTTCAGCGTGAATGTATCAGTATACACGTTGGGCAAGCCGGAGTCCAGATCGGTAATTCTTGCTGGGAGCTTTACTGTCTGGAACACGGAATTAATAAAGAAGGTCTAATCGCTGAAGGTTCAACGGCCGGCCAAGACGACTCCTTCAGTACTTTCTTCGCGGAAACCAACGCTGGCAAACACGTCCCGAGAGCAATCTTTGTAGATTTGGAACCAACAGTTATAGGTAAATTCTTAGTGACTTTTCATAATCTCATTTTATTATAAAAAAACTCCAAACTGAGCCTTAGAAGCTGCACACATGCCGTCGCAGGTCCCGTCCCCGTCCCCGGACCCCCCCCCCCCCCCCCATTGCCGCATTAAATCTCTCTTCATTGAAGTGTATTACTGAGAAACAGTTGACATTGAAAACAATTGATTTCCTTCATTCCTTTAATCATTTTCAACGAAAATCACTGCTACTGTATGGGGTAGTCCCCCCCCCCCCACTTCCCCACCTTCCCAATACAAGACACATAAATTGTTTTCTGTGTCACTTTACATATATCAATCTGCCGGATATGTAGTGTCTTACAACTTGCGATAAACCCCTCTTTCACCAGTCCTCTCCCCCTCCCCTTCCCTTTATCTATCATGAACATCTCACCCCCCCCCCCTCCCAACCTTGAATGACTATTACCGTCCTTACTACATATATACCAATAAATTCAAATCCCGAAGCAAGAGAGAAACACTCGATTTACAGCAGTTAGATCATCCACCCCGCTTTTTCGCTTTCTTTGTTAAAGTCCTTATTCTCTTTGAAAGGCAAGTGTTCAACCTAAACAGTAAAAGAAGTGAATAATGAATTAAGAAGAAATAAATGACCCCCCCTCTCTCTCTCTCCACCCTCCCTCCCTCCCCTCCCCTCCCCTCCAAAGAAACCAAAGAAATACAATTACAGAGAGAAAGAGAGAGAGAGAAAAAAGAAGATTTCTAAACAGAAATAGTTTTGAACGCCTACACAAATAATGTGCCATTGTATTATAATAATAATAATAATAATAAATTACATTTATATAGCACTTAATACATCGTTTCAAAGCGCTTTACAAAGTAGGAAAGAGACATAGGACACTAAAAAACAAATTGTATACCATTGTAAATATAAATTGAATGGAGTTTATTATGTTCGTTGCAGTCAAAGACAATTCAACTACACAAATAAATGTGAATCAGTTTCACAGTATTGATAGTAATATAATGGATGAATGCCACAGCATGTATAAACGTTCTACACTGATTGGCTTGAGTGAATAGAGTTCAAGGTGTTGTAGACATGCCACGTATAGATAACATGCCTTGAGGTTTTCCCTGCAGTGAATAATTTCCTGTTCTTCGTTTGTATTGACTGCAGCCTTCGGAAACATTAAACCTGTTAACCATGATCTGTACATATATATATGTGTGAGGATAGACTAGTTTTAACGAATGTTATCAGTCGTATCAAAGTTTATTGAAGGGACTATGGCGGGTTAGAACAAGGAAGTATTTCTAATGCAAAAAATAAGAAATAAAAAGTGTTATTTGGCACAAAATACAAATAATGAAATGTACCTTTAAGCACTTGTAAAAATAAAACGATTCTACTCCTTGTGTTTTTGCTTTGTTTTGTCTTTATTTTTCTTGAGTGGGGGGAGGGGGGTGGGGTGGCGGGAAGGTTTTGTGATTAAAAAGTGAATGACCTTTGTGAAAAACATTCGAATGCTATAAGTTCTGGTACGGAGTGCACAGTGTCGATTTATTGACAAATGAAAGCCGTATGTCCCATTCACCCACTTCCTCCTCCAGATTCAAATATGCTAAAAAAAAATGTGGTTACATTATGTCATAAAACTTAACAACCTCTTCACTATCAACGTTAGAATATTTCAAAAGCGTTTCTTCGTATACATTTTTAGTCAGTATGTATATATGTATGTATATTCCGTTTTTCGTATAATGTACAAGTTATCCTGCTTTTCACTTCACAGGTGAGATACGGGTTGGTGCATACCGGCAACTCTTCCATCCTGAACAATTAATCAGTGGCAAAGAAGATGCAGCTAACAATTATGCACGTGGCCATTACACAGTAGGCAAAGAGCTGATTGATGATACGGTCAACCGTATACGTCGCCTCTCAGAGCAATGTGTCGGTCTCCAGGGTTTTCTTATAACTCATAGCTTCGGTGGTGGAACTGGCTCAGGATTTGCAGCTCTTCTTCTTGAACGGCTCTCTGTTGACTACGGCAAGAAATCGAAGCTTGAATTTGCGGTTTATCCTGCACCACAAGTTGCTACTGCAGTGGTGGAACCGTACAACTCCGTCTTGACGACTCACACTACCTTGGAGCACACTGATTGTGCATTTATGGTCGACAACGAAGCTATTTACGACATTTGTAAACGCAACCTTGATATAGAAAGGCCGGCCTATCTCAACCTCAACAGGTTAATAGCCCAGGTTGTGTCATCAATCACAGCTTCGCTTCGTTTCGATGGGGCCCTCAACGTCGACTTGACTGAATTCCAAACCAACTTGGTACCATATCCGAGAATTCACTTCCCACTTGCGACCTATGCACCAATTTTGTCCGCAGAGAAGGCCTACCACGAACAGCTCACTGTCGCCGAAATCGCCAACGCGTGCTTCGAGCCGAACAACCAAATGGTGAAATGCGATCCTCGACGCGGAAAGTATATGGCTTGCTGTCTTCTATTCCGTGGCGATGTCGTACCCAAAGACGTCAGTGCTTCGATTGCCAACATCAAAAGCAAGAGAAGCGTCCAATTCGTAGATTGGTGTCCTACCGGCTTTAAAGTAGGAATCAACTACCAACCTCCTACGGCTGTCACAGGGGGAGATCTCTCCAAGACACCTCGTGCCGTGTGCATGTTGAGCAACACCACAGCTATTGCTGAGGCCTGGGCCCGACTCGATTATAAGTTTGATCTAATGTACGCAAAGAGGGCGTTCGTCCACTGGTATGTCGGTGAGGGTATGGAGGAAGGAGAGTTCACTGAAGCTAGGGAGGATCTAGCTGCCTTGGAGAAGGACTATGAAGAGGTTGGAGCCGATTCCACGGATATTGGAGAAGATGACGATGAAGAAGAAGAGTACTAGCTGAAAAATATGCACATTTTTTTTTGTTATTTATAAGATATTTCATCCAAATGTCGATAAGTTATGCCGTATGGACTGTTTTTTCTCTTTCTCTCTCCACCTCTCTCTCTCTCTCAATGAAATACTCGTTGCATTCAATAAATTATAACTCCATTATAGAATAATGCAAACTGCTTATGGCGGTTCACAAGCTGCAGTGATCCAAATATATGCTATAAAGATCCCCAAAATGGTCACTTCGGCAATGGTCAAACTTATCACCTCTGTACCACTTTTCTTAGAGTTGTTTGTGTGTTTGTTGAATCTTTTGTTCTAACCGAGGTGGTCACGTGGCAATAACTCCACCAAGTTCTTCAATGTCTTTCAACAAGATTAGGGAACAAAAGCTTTAAGGAACCCGAATAACAAGAAGAATATTCCGACGATTGTTACTACCTAAACCAGCTTTACTAATAATTAATGAAAATAATGGAAAGCTGATCGACCAGATTAATTTATACACTATGTACTGTTACAGGCATAATTCAATTAGATTTGATATACAGACATCGATACTAACCGATTATCCAATTGCCAGGTATCTCACCCATTCTGTATGATATGTCACGGCTAATATTCGTCTAGTGTGCATTTAATATCTGTTTACATGTCAACACAGTGTGTTTCAATAATCTTTGTTTGAAATGCACACATGGTTTTCAGATTAATAAATTAATTTCAGCAAGAGTATACTGTTTTCAAGATAGTGTTGTTTGGATTGGAGTTACTCGCGTGATACCACTAGAGGTGAAGGTTATGTATGTAATCATTGATTAAAGGAGACCAATGGTGTGCGAAAAGAGGACCATGCGCCCCCCCCTCCGCCATAACCACAATCGTTCAGCTGGGGACTCCAGAAGTACCAGTGGCGTAGCCAGGATTTTTCAGTGGGGGGGGGGCGCTGGGGGGCTTGACCATTTCCTGGGAGGGCGTCTTGTTACTATCTAAGCGGATCGCCACCATGGGTTGGCGCGCAGCGTACCGAAATTTTTAGCTAAAAAGGCCTCCTAGATCGTCG
>KN885465.1:35770-49128 GCA_000934455.1 Apostichopus parvimensis | reverse complement strand
AACTGGTATTTCTTTGCTAGAGTATTGCAAATTTCGGACACACAGTCCCACAGTGTGGCGCTGGTGATAAAATTGGTGGCGCAATTGCTCTTTCAGTAATTATAACAGACTTCATAGATCTCCGTCATTTTATTGATTTTTATTGATTATTGATTATTATGTAAGTATTTACTTGCACACGGGTCATTTTGGAGTGAAAATAACTGTAGCTTCGTACTTTTTGGTGAAATTTGGCTCTTCCTGTAGGTTGTCATGGTGAAATCGTGCATTTCTTAGGGGTGTCCGAAATTCGCAGTGTTCCGAAATTAGCAATACTGACTATACCACTACTCTCTGGGACCTGACCTGTCTGGGCTCAGAGTCAGAGCATAGCAAACAGCATCCAGAGTCAATGGATGTATACTAACACTTTAGCTTATCGAGGTATGAAAGATCTAGACACGGCGGACATTATTTGGTCAGATTCTGCTCAATTGTACATTGCGTAGGCACAGAACAATAAATATATTGACATCATTACATTTCTGAAGAACTACATATGAAAAATGCATACATGTATACAGTTGAGTGATTTGTAATTTTCCTTGATTGACAACTTTGATCAATTTTGTGATGATCTCAAAGCTACCATATTCCTTGTGAAGCTGCGAACAGTGTAATCTAGCTAACTGGTACATTTTTTCAATGTTTACCGCAATTTTCATTTCCAAAATTGCACATTTTTTGAGCATTTTCTTTTAAAAAATTGAACTGCAGCTGGAACACATGCAGCTATTAATATCAGGACTGTACACTAATTTACACAGACACGAAAAGCAGATGACAGGATTCTTAGGCCCTTAGCGCCTTAGCAACACAAGACTCATTGCTGTTTTTGCATGTATACATGTAAAACATGCGCCTATGATATGATAGGACTCTGACAGTAGCCAGGGTTTATACAGATCAAATTGTTATGATACAGAAAGTAAATCTTAACAATGTTATCATCCAACCCTAAGCAATTATTTTCCTAAGTACCTGTTAAATTGGCGTTCTGTTGTCTACGGAACGCTTGTCTCTTCGAACTGACAACGGGTTAAATAACGTCTAAGTAGCACCTGGGTGCACAACATATGGCCCTCCATGGTTGGCGTGTTTTCACACTGTGGAGTGATCCCTCCAGGTCATCTTAAATTTGATGCGCTGGAAAGGTAGCCTATACTATAGCAAAATAAAATTTAACATCGCCAAAAAATGGCTGATCGCTATCATCTATTCAAATTGGAATCATACCTGTGGTTTGTCAGAAATTCAACATGGTTTCTGATTTGGGAATGAAAGCTCTATTCTTGATGCTAGGCTAGTAAAAGAATGATTTGGCCTGCTAGGGCCTCACATTAGGCTAGAATGATTCCCTTCTGATGGTAGGTTGGCTAAGCGCTAAGAATGATAGAGTTGGACTTAGCCTAAGGCAGGGCTGGAAAACCTTGCGAACCTTCCGAACCAGGTTCGCGGGAAATCCGAGATGCTCACGGGAAATAGAGAAAAAACAAACGGGACGAAACTTAAAAAAAACATGAAGGAACAAAAAAGTACATCCGTAAAAACAATAAGGTATATTTCAGAAGAAAAGTTTCAGAAACAAAAGAAAAATGTTCAGAGAGCGTGCACGCATTTTTAGTCACAACAGCGCGGGAAGGTTGCTGTAATAAATCAGCCTCGCGGGAAATGTTTTGAACAATATTGCCATTCCACATTTTTTTATATTTATATTGTATGTTAGTTAGTAAACGTTTTCTTTCGTATGAATTTGACTTCAATTCAGTGTTCCCTCTAAGATGCGGGATTCCCTTCAACTGACTCAGTAATCCCGCAAAGAAAACATTTGTCTGCTGGAAATCCCCGCATCGTTTTCTTGCATTCGTGATAAGTTTATACTCAATGCACAACGTATTCACTTGACTGTATAGAGAAAAAAACTCTGAAAATCAGTAGAGAAATTACGAATTGTGTACGAAAAGTAAGTTTGTACACCTTTCAAATTTTACAAAAGATCCAGCAAAACACTTTCGCAAGAATGTCATGTGAACAAGGCTCTAGTACACCCATTTATGAATAAACCGTAAGACCACATCTGGTGTTAAGTAGGGGGAAAAGAAAGTATTTTCCATAATTTCCAAAAATACGGAAAAAAATAATATCCTACCATAGTTAAGTGCATAGCAAATAGCCTAACCACCTCGTCGGTTACCTTGCCGGGAACCTCGTCGGTTCTACAAGAACATGGAAACAATATTAAGCATTTAGTTAATCATGCCAAGTGGCCTAAAACATATTTTATTACAAGGTTTACCATCATAAAGATGGCCATACTGTAGCTATAGGGGCCTTGATATTGTGTGCTGCGTGTATGGTGTGGACTGTGCCTCGTGTATCATGGGGAATACTACATGAAACGTTTCTTGGAAACGTGCCAAAAAATGTTAACAAACAGGTGTTAGACAGGGGATGAGCTCACAGTTGTTTGGCAATTGGTACCTGGGAAAATTCGCAGCACATTAAGCCTACCGTAGTATTTAAGTAGGGTTAAACCGTACTGCAGTTGTAAACTGATGTACGTATAGTGCACGCTATTCATTGTTAGGCAGTCTAGAAACGGGGCTTTGCCGAACGTTGTTTGTTTCATAATATCGGAAGTTTTGTAAGTTAAACTTTTTAAAGATTGTAAGACAGATTAAATCTCTTTTCATTTTATATATAACAAAGCTACTCTATCTTGTCATTTTAAAATTTTCATCAGTTTCGTGACAATTTAAATTAAAAAAGTTGTCAGTATTTTGCATCCTCAACTGTGAATTTTTTATAGCCAGACACGCAAAAATACCTAAATTTTCCGGGGTCTTCGCCCCCTAGACCCCACAAGGGGTTCCACCCCTTGACCCCACCAGGGCCCTAAGGCAGGCCCCTGGACCCCACGCCTTTGTGCTCGCACGCGACGCGTGCTCGGCGTGTTAGCTGCGCAAACACCGGCGGGAAATCGGCAGTGTGTCTGCGGGAAATTGAACAAGGTTTTCCAACACTGGCCTAAGGCAAGAAATTAGTGGCAAGCTCATCGCTGCGATAAGGTTAACTACTAATTTGTCTTTAGACTTAAAATTTTCAGATTAGTTTTTATTCATACCCATAACAGTATTTAAATCCCTGGAACTGAAATCTTTGTCGATGAAATCACGGAGGTGTGTGTAATTTCTATAGTTGTGTGCATAGTCAGTGCATATGGCAGAAAGTGCATAAGCCAAATGGCCACACTATATCATGGTATTTTAACATCGATAAGAAGTAGGGTTATTTATTGGCTACATTATTGTCAGATTAAATCATTTTTTATCACCTAATTTCAGTTATTTGTCAAATATTGATTACTAATGTTTGAATTTAAGTTCCAGTCTTCATTTCAGTCACACGAAATATTGTGTCAGTTTCTTGGTTTACACATGACAATGAATATTTGGTTAATTGTTTTAGGCCCTGGACCACCATCAGTAGCATTTGCAACTAGTTTTCTAAAAAAATCTGACTTAAGTCAAACTGTGGTTCTGTGAATGGTGTTTGATCCAAATTTCAGGAAATGTTACAGGTACCATCTATTTTGTTTGGTGATAAGGATATGTCTTCCTGATTCACTACGATTTTGACCATGAAAAAAGGAGGGAAGTGTAGTGTGTAGGCTTCATAGCCCATACGACTTAATTTAAGCTTGAAAAAGTCTGGAATTTCATTTGTATAAAAGTGTGGGAACGATATATAGCTTAGGCTGAAGTTTTCCCCACTCTGCATCCATGCAACCACTTGAAGATATCAGTGGTGGACTTTGATTGTTTTCAACATACACATGAGCGAAAAGTTACAAAAGCACCATGTTGGGTTGTTCTCTGTTTAAAGTGTTGTTCTCCACTTTACATCAAAGCATCCACTTTAATCTAAATCTTGACCAGTCAGGGTTGCTATACTTACCAAAGTACTGTACAGTAGGCCACATTTGCTTAAATATTTGCAAAACCAACCAACTTGATGACAATGATCTTTCAAAAAGAATTCTCCATTTCAATACACAATGTCCATGATCTCTGCCATTGTAACATTTGGCCAAACATCCTATTAAAAAACCTGATGAGTCGATAAATACCCTATAAATGTACTACAATGCACTAATTTGTTGCAAATATAAAATGTGGATCTCAAATTTTTCAAAATTTCATATTATGTCCAACATGGTGTATGAAAATAGAAGATTTCTCGTATGTGACTTGAATGAGAGAAAGTTGTGTTGATATTTGATCTTGTTGTCACACATGTAGCAGTTATGAAGCACTACAGTACCAGGAATATTAAGAGTAGTTAGTAACAAATTTGTCCTTTTTTTCAGCCCGCAGATTCAAAGAGAGAAGAATTTAGAAAGTATCTGGAAAAAGCTGGTGTACTTGAAGCATTGACTAAGATCTTGGTGGCCTTATATGAAGAACCTGAGAAGCCTAATGATGCATTAGAGTATCCTTTTAGTATATAACATACCATACACAACAACTTGTGAATTTTTCTGTTTTGCTGAATTTAATGCACTTGTCTACTCTCAACAACAGTATCACTGTGTAATGTAGGCCTTTTGTATTTTTGAGTTTTTGTTTGTGTATGTATGTAAGTATGTATTTATATAGATATTTATGATATTCAATACTTTCATTAGTTAATGTTTACTTTCTTTTACTTAAGTTAGGCAGAAATGAAATTGTTTTTCAAGCATAATTTACAAATTTGCCTTTTTCTACTGTAATACATTGGCTGATGGTCAAAATGAAGTATAATGTTTTGTCTTTCTGCTGTCATTAGACCTACTGTAGGGAAATCAAAAATGTTTTACTTTGACTTGCTAGGGATCAAATTAACCTTGATGTCAAATGATTTTACTTTTGTAATCTGTATATCAATGATTTCAATGAATGTAAAGTTATTGTGGAGTCATTTAACAAAGTGTTGTGAAACTTGTGATGAACCCCTTTATCATTATTACAAAGTGCTTCTCAAAAGGAAAGTGTTACTCCTCATTTCTTGTGATAGAAATATGCACTCTAAACCAAGCATAATTAACTTTATATACAGTATATAAAAATTGTAATAGCAAAAGAGATGTTTCACTTTCTGGTTGTTTTAACATTTGCCCCATCTCAATTGAAGAGATATTGTTGTATGAACATTGTGAAAACTTAAGTAACTAAGTATCGCATGTAAAGTGGCTTCTGCATGGTCTCAAACTACCGAGAAAGTGAGTCTGTTGGTCTGAAATGTTTCAATTGTAATGCAGCTTCATGATTAGTGTTGGGGTTCTTTTCTGTTAACAGTTTTTGTCCCTTTCTTCTTTGATATTGCAGTAACTAAACTTTGTTTACTTTTGATTATTTTTGTACAAAGACTAACCAAATTTTTGCCTATATCTTCCAGTCCCGTCAAGTTCATTGTCATTGAATCTTTCCACTAAGTTCTTTCAAAATCTTTTTCCTTGGTCATCTCAGACCTTTGAAATTAAACTATTTTTGACCCTTAACCCTCAACATTCAGCTTTCTAAAGCAGCATTTAAGCAATACCAACCCAGACACAGCAGATGTAGAAGCACTGAGGTTACAAGTCAGCGAGCTCCAACAGAAAGTTGAACAGCTTCAAGACGAAAACAAAGAACTCAGGTCAAAGGTTAATATGCATTGCTCTCATTGATATTCCTACAACATAGTAACCTGCATCGTCAAGTTGGTCTGTATATGTATTCATTTATGACGTCCTAGCTTGTATAGATCTTAAGCACAGGGATACAGTAGCAATGTGACACTGGACATATGGTTTCCCAATAGTGAGTGCCCAAAACTTTGTCGTGGAGGTCAAAGGTCATTGGAGGTTAACATACTGTAAGGCTCTTCCGGAACGATAAGTATACATGTGCATCTTACATTAAAAAACTTATATGTCCAATATCTTTTTACTTTGTGTTGGTCAAAGGTTAATAGTACTAGTCTTTACCACAAGATTCCATAAACATGATAACTACCAATGTTAACCTGCATCGTCAAGTTGGTCTGTGTATTCATTTATCATGTCCTAGCTTGCATAGATCTTAAGCACAGGGATACAGTAGCAATGTGACACTGGACATATGGTTTCCCAATAGTGAGTGCCCAAAACTTTGTCGTGGAGGTCAAAGGTCATTGGAAGTTAACATAAGGCTCTTCCGGAACGATAAGTATACATGTGCATCTTACATTAAAAAACTTATATGAGTCCAATATCTTTTTACTTTGTGTTGGTCAAAGGTTAATAGTACTAGTCTTTACCACAAGATTCCATAAACATGATGCCTGTAAAAAAATAATGTTAACAGAGACTCAAAAGCTGCATATGTACAGTTTTGTTGTGAATGGTAGCTTGCTCTTATGATGTGCAACGATCAATAACAGTCTGTGGATGCCAATAGAGGTCAAAATTTGAAA
Source organism: Apostichopus parvimensis (assembly GCA_000934455.1). NCBI lineage: Eukaryota > Metazoa > Echinodermata > Holothuroidea > Aspidochirotida > Stichopodidae > Apostichopus > Apostichopus parvimensis. The sequence continues at coordinate 42,612 of KN885465.1, read as the reverse complement.
ATCTTGTTATAATAGATTTCTTACAAAGTGGGTTTAACTTTCATTGCTACAAGTTGTTCATTATTTTTTAATAAGGGCTCTCTGCTTGGGCTCAGTGATAGATATAATAACCTGTCAACACTAACCCAACACACACACAACCTACTTGCATGCTGGTGAATCTATCCCATTTACCCTACCAGTAGTCACTGGAAGTGCTGTCATTTAGTGAGCAATCTCATGTCAGTTAATGCCTAATTATACTGGACACTGCCCTATGACAACTCAGGTGATGTGGTCCAAAGCAAAGTGCCTTTAATACAATGTGATGAACACAAAAGCAATTGTTATCCAATGGTCTGATCCAAACCATTCTCACCAGACCCTAGCAAGGTTTCCATACTTTTGCAACTAATATTTAATTTATCTTGTTTTTTCAACTACACAACTTGTCTTTTTGCCTACAAAATGTTGACTGACATAGTAAAAGCTAAGAGAGAGAAAAGCTACCATAATAAATATACTTACATGCTAAATGAGCCTATGTTGATGTTTTCATATTATGGGTAGATTAAGTACAAATTGTATCTGTGACATTTAACACTACATTGGGGTCCATACACTGCACCATTCTCTTACACTGATTTTTGTTCCATGTTTACACTGTACAGTGTACACACACGTATATCTCCCGTTATGTCCTGTGTGATAGTTTTTGCCGAATAAACTGTGTCTATTAACAGTAAACACACTACAATAAGTTCAAATATCCTCCAAGGGCGTAGGACTATTACCACCATAAATAGAGAGTTATTGAGCAGCAATAAGCGCTTCCTGTATAAGAAGATAAACATCTTAGATATTGTTTTAGCAGATGGCCTGCAAAGTGAAGGATGTGAATGATTATATGGTCGCAGAAAATGATCAGATATGTTTTTATATGATTTTTTTTTCCAATTTAGATCCAACAGCAAGAGCCACAGGAAGGAGAGCAGGCTGTCGAGAGCTGAACTCGAAGCTAGATATCAAGAAGGACAGCTTACGTTTTCATAAACTTTTCCAAACACAGATGTAAATATGTCTTTTTATTTGTTTAAAAGAAATGGTCTCCATGCCCTGTCCTGAAAACAGTCGTCTTTCCAAGGATGCTATTTTATGGCATACAGTTTTAGTGTTCCTATGTATGCTTCTTTAAACCATTTATAGATTATTGACATGTATACATTAACCCAAGGGTGGTACTTTTAGAGGTAAACAATATGTTCATTTTTGTTCTGTTCTGGCAGTTCCTCCGACCAATATTCGATTCTGATTTGAAAGAGGGTGGAGTAAAACAGAAAAAAAAGAAGAATTTAATCAGTTGAAGCGGTTTTGATATAATTTGTCCAACGTTACACTACGTTTTAGTTCAGAAGCACCACACTGTGGAACAAAACAAAAACGATTCACGGTGACTGAGTATTATTACGCAGTAAAACTGTTTTCAATGGGAATTATTCAAATCAAAGACAAATTTCAGAAAGAGACAAACTTTACCGGAAGTGTACGTAAATGTGGGCATCAAACCTACAAGTATTTCATACGTCCTATGACGTTGGTGTCTCTGATGTCATTTATTGTGTAAACACATGTTGGGTGCTTTTCAATTTCCGTTCACTAGAACACAGATTCTGGGATGAGCAGAGTGTCAGGTGACCAGGTTTGCACTTTTACATCAGAATAGCTGGAACAAGAAAGCATATCATAACCTTTCACCATCTATGCATTATGGAAAGTAAGAATAACAGCGCGAGCTTAATTTTGGTTTCGTCTGATCTTGAAAAACTTTCCTCATTCAACCAATCCTGAAATATTTTATAGGTTTATAAATTCTCTCTTGATATGACAAAGGCCAATTGCTACTGTCGGCTTCCACCACTTCTGTTGCATAATTTACATGAAGAGTAGTTCATCTTGTGTCTGTGCTTATGTTTGTTAACATTGGACATGAACATTGAAGATGTTTGCTAACATTTGAAGCTGCAGAACCTTTTTTTCTGTTTCCTCTTAAATTTTGAAAACTAAGTTAAGAAGTTAAGAACATTGCAATGCTGAGTTAAAAATATATTATGAATATTAAAGGTTTTGACTGATGTTGGCATCTTGATCAACTAAAAAGGTATGTTTATTTTGGAAGAATTTTGGGTTATGTACCCAGTGTTATTTGCCAATTGATTGCTGATAAATGTTGGGGTGACTAAAGACAACTAATAGAGAGAAACGCAAAAGATTGGTGGTCGATTTTTGAGAGACATTTTGTTGTGTACTAAGTATATCTCATGTTTAAGAACAAAAACATAAGAACTATGTGATAATTTCAACAATGGAAGCCCAAAAAATTAGGAAAGATTGTTCAATTACTTTGAAATCCTTTGCACATTTTTTAAGCTACTTGTATATTTTTTTTACTCTAGTAAAGGTATCTAGTCTACTTTATACAAAGATGAATTGATCACTTTATCTTAAGGTTTCCTTCCATACTTGCTCAGAACACAAAACACTACAACATGTTGTAGTTGTAGACAAACACATGGTATGTTGAATTTGTACTCAGGAAGTTATTGCACTCATTATGCCAATTGGTACATATCCCTTGGATTCCAACACACAAGTTACTTGACAACTTATAACTTTTTGTATTTCCTGTTCGAGCTTAATTCCTATTTCTGTTCTGCTCTGTGATATATACTAAATTCCATCATATGTTACTAGAGAACATAGTTGACTGGAGCAGTTGTCACAAGATCAATTGGAGCAAAATCAAGGGGGGGGGGGGGGGGGGAAGAGGGTAGCTAAATCATGTTCTCATTCAAGTCTGTTTCAATGAAGAACAAAGTTCAAGATGTCATCCCCAAAACGTGTTGGTGTGTTCCTTGTTTTTTAGTGATTATGAAGGATAATGTTGAGACAGATTTATGGAGATGGATCAAGGCATGGAAAACACTAATCCATGATCTGTATCTGTTTCTTGGCTTATAGTTGAGTAACAGTAACAGCGAAGGTCATCGGTATTATCCGCCCCCCCCCCAAAAAAAAACAAAGAAAGAAAAATGCCAGAAAATCAGATAATGGTCACCCATACTTATTTAACAAGTTTATATACTGCAACCTGAAAGTAGTTACCCACACTGATATATTGAATTGTTTATTTTAACCATCTTCAACGTCTAGGAATAATTTGACAGGAAAAACGCCTTTAGGAAATACTTTTAATAACTTATAGCAAATTTTTAGCCAACACTGATGAGTGATGACCTTGAAGTAGGGTACATGTCTCTGAAATGACTGGTTGCTCTCAAATATGTCTATGTGAAGAGAAAATAAGGCTATTGTGAAGCCCTTTGTATTTTAAAAGTTTCTCTACATTACTATGTTGCTTTCCTAATTGGATGGTTCTTTACCGTGGTCCTTAGTTCCTCTAAAGATGGATAGAGTGACCATTTTATGTTAAATCTGTAATAAGCTAAAACAAAAAGTATCAGGTAGTCAGAAATGACAGACCTCGACAAAAGTTTGTTCTTTAAAGGAAATAACTTCTTCCATGGGGAAATACAGAGCCTTACTTAAAGTAATCAGAAGCAATAATTATTAGTTTGCCGTACAATTAAACTTTTGTGGTTACCTTGACATAATTTCAACTTCAGCCATTCCTTTTTTTTCCTTCTTCTTCTTCTTCTTGGCTTTTATTTGGATGTTAGTGGTGCTTATGTTATCAGAAACAACATTCGATGTCTGTAACAAATGCTATAGCCCTCATTTGTTTGTCTTTGTTCATGAATGTTTACGTATTTTACATCCTTTGACAAGTTAAGAAGATAAAGACCTAATCAACATATTATATTTGTTTCTGGTTTTCTTTTTTGCTTGTTTTGTTATAAACAAATACTGGGTGTGTAGATACAACCCTGCTTGTTTGCCAAGGAGGGAACTTTTGTTTACTTTTTGAGTTATCACCTAGTTTAAAGTTTCTTTTCTGATGATATTTGTCGATATCTAGGAGGTAGAAGATGACGTTACAGAGTTCCGCAGATATCTGATGTGCCCGGATGGTGCAAATCAGTTGTAAAAATAGCGCCAGTCCTATTGATTTCTTCTGAGAATACTCCTAAATGATAGTAGTTCTCCAACATCTGCAGCCAAGATTTGAATTGTGCTCTTTTCTCTGCCTTGGACCAAATGATGCACCGGTTCATAGCCAACATCAAGTAACCAGCCAGTAATCTAACAAAGTTAGGATCTTTTTTTGATTAGATGTTTTCTTGTGTGCATACGTCAACAATTGTATCGAAACTAACAAGTACTTCTCAAGAAGATCACAATGGATCAAACTAAGTCACATGGGAGCAGCAGTGTAATAATTAACCTGGGTGAGGGGGGGGAGGGAAGGATTAGATAGGGCCCTAAAGCAAAAGAAGCAGCACTTGTGCAATGAAATTCAAACCCACTTTTTCTTGATGTTGAGCCTGTCACTTTTGAATGCAAAGATCAGAGTAAATGTTGTTTTTTCTATTTTTAGGCTCCGTGGCTCCCCCCCCCCCATCTGATTCCCTGGCATTATACAGCTGCTTAGAAGAGCTTTTAACCCAATGAGCAAGTGATAAATGAACCCATTTGTTTCTCAGCAGTTAGTCTCTCAGACATCCATGTTAGCAATAATCACAAAAAGTAAATTTGAGACTTTCAACACTTTTTTGAGTTTTTTCATGATATGAATTGGGCTAGTCAAAAAAATGAAGTACCATTGTCCAGGGAGTTTGGTATCATATAGCATCGAAAAGAGAAAAAATATATAAAACTACTTCAAATGATACCTTTTAATTTGCATCATATTAGAACGAACTTGGCTATGGGCTGCACTTTAGGATGATCCATCTGTTTGGAATTTTCTACATGTATATGGGGTTGTAAAAGAGCATGGTAGGAGACCATACATTTGCCCATACAACCAGCTTTTTTTTAAGAGCTAATCTCATCATTTTTGCAGCATGTTCATGGGCATGTAAAACAGTTATGAACATCGATTTGCAGTATATTCTTGTTTCTCTGAGGCAAACCTTCGCCTTCCATGAATTTGTTTTCAGCAAAGCAGGTTCTGGGGTATGTAGTATTCTTTTATGTTGACAAATCAACCAGTCTTTGGAATGGGTGGGTAGCAAATGCATGCAGAGTTGAAACCATTGGAGGGCCAGACTCTAACCTGGCTCGTGACAGTTGTGCGTGACAAGTGGCACCAAAAATGAAAGTCACAGCTTTAAAATCTACTCCACTGTATTTACAACATATCACAATACAAAATGAATTTAAAAGAAAAGCGCATGGACATGATCAACGCCTGTTACACTTGACATTCAAATGGCAAAACTAGTTAAATTATGCCAATGTATGAAAAAAACTTTGTTACTTTGAAATGAAGGGGGATTGGAGGGGGAACGGGCATATATAGTCACTCATTGACGTTAACTTAAAGTAGGCACATGTCTATGATGCCAGAATATTCTTTGTATTAATTGAGGCAAACTTCCATTAAACAGCACCAGTTAACTGACAAAGAAGAACCAGAGACCAATATGGAATTTTAAATGAGCAAACTTTCATACGATGAATGTATAACGTTATTTTGTGATTATTTACTAGAACTATGAGCAAGCAATAATTACATCTCGCTTTCCCCCTGTGAACTACTGTACACGTCTAATGAGTGTAACAGGGTTACAACACACAAATTGAAAATACAGTTCCATGACAAATTTAGCGAATTTCAGGTGGAAGATAAAAAAGGCATATAAAGCAACGCAGTGTTTTATATACTGAATAGAATATGTTTGACCTAGAAGTCCTCATCCCTTCACAAATCATTAAAAAGGCAGATAATTCCTTCACTTCCTAAGCAAACCAGTGCAAGTATGAACCGCATAATACAAATAGTGTGTTTTGACGGTTGAGAGCTAGCTCGCAACATTGAGGTATATTACTAGGTTGCTAAAAAACTGCTGCCTTAAAAATCAACCGGCTAACATGATGTTCTCTCTGGCATCTTCTTCAGTTACAAACACACATCACTTTACTGTACAGGATATTGAGAGCAGCCCAATATAATTTGCTGATAATAAGCTGTTATACAGAGCTTGTAAAACGTACAGAAACCATGCCGATTCTTTGACTGATGACTGACTTACCATGAGTTCAAGTTCTTAATGTCGACTGGTAGAATATTGCCAGTGTCATTTTTGTTTCTACTGGCAAACAGCAAAATCCACTGACGATTTAGCCAGTAAATACTTTAACCTGAAATTCAAGACCCGACTAGCTGCAAGTATTGACTCACATAGTGTTTAACCTGAATGTTTCACCCTTTTACAAATTATTCAACTGTCTAGCACCTCTCATATATCCTAAAAAAGATCAATACAGGTATCAAGTCGTGGAGCCATACGATGTGTGAGGGAGCTAGCTCCCATACATCCACACAATGATCAAAATAATACTATGCCATTACTAGCTCCAAGCACATTTAGTGCAAAAGAGAGGTCATAGAAGGAGGGTTACAGCATTTAGTAAAATGTCATCCACAAGTTTTTAGGAATAACTCCAGAAATACTTCAAGTATGTACCGTTGTCCGTAACCTGAGAAAATTACCCGCTAAATATCAATGATTAGCTCATCAACGCCCCAGTCCTCGTAGCTTCCATCAGGTAAGTAACGTCTGATGATCATGGGAATTTTTCTTGCCCTGCAAAAGAGCAACGGAGAGATAATTGCAAACCACCAGGTCAGTGAAGTTAAAGGTCACCAGTATTTGCCTTCAAAACTTGAAGCATGCTGA